>JAEIIU010044775.1:0-77440 GCA_018874675.1 Drosophila baimaii | reverse complement strand
AGAAACAAAAAAAAAAAAAAACCGAAAAGAAGACGGGCCAGAGCGGGGAGAGACTGCCTCCTTTGTTCTCGATTCCGCTCGGTGTGTGTATGTTGTCTATTAATAACAAAGCTTCTGAAGAATTCGCCTCTCCTGGCGTCTCGACGCGATGGGATGCGACTCGACTCTGCTCCCGTCTCATCTCGTTCCACCAAAAAAAAAAAAAAAAAACCCAAATCGTTTTGGCGTCGACCGCAAAAGAACAATAAAAGCGAGAGCGGCACAGAGTCAGACGAAGCTAATGCGAGTACGCAGAATGTTTGCCGAGTTCGTCGTGTTGCAAGATGATTCAAGTAAACAAGACCGGAGAGTCCAATAGTTCAAACGGCAGTGATGGGGAGCACTGCTGCCTCAGGCGCATCAAAAAACGTTGCCCCAACGCTTCATTCTGGGGAATTGCAATTCGTCCAAATTCCCCGCGATTGAGTGGCAGGAATTCCCAAGTTTTTGGCATAACCCAGTCCATGTATCGGTATTTGGCAGTGCTGGGTGGTGTGTTGCACTTAACAAGGGGGAATGCTGCACTCCGGCTGGCCACATGTCGTATACGCAATTTCACATGACGTATACGCGCACCACAAGCTCCTGTTTTTGTTTAAAGCCTGGTTTTTCGGTGCATTCTCTATAAAAGAGGCTGCATTTTGAACGCGGAAAATATTTTCATTATGAAAGAGTCAAAGGGAAAACTTTTTATCTTTATAAACTAACGAAAGAGTGAGGAATATATCTCTTTGACTTCTTTATACTGTGTTTATGTGAGCTCAAATTCATGCATTTAATACATGAATTCCGCAAAAAATGTTGTACATAATCTCCATTTTATATATTTAAGAATACACGAATGTTGCAATACTTGAAATGGGGTGGCAACACCAACTGAGCTTTGCTTAAGTAAGTGGCAACGTCGAGCCCAAATTAAATTAAACAAATTGCAGTCGAAATAGTTAAATTAGTTTAATTAATAAAGTCAAAAAAATATTATAAACCGGGTGAGGATGGGAAGAAGGACAAAACTAATTAGAATCTTTTTAGTTTATTTGTTTTCTAGTAAATAGACAGCTTGGTACACAAATTTCATAGGTCCGGCATTTTTTTTAATATAAATTCATTGATATTCAAGAGTTTTACAACATAAACATAGTAATATATATATTAAAAAGCGTTTATAAGAAATCTAAGATTGTTTACAATACTGATTAAGTTCCTATACCATTTCAATTATACAAAAACTGGCCTTAAATGACCATAAACTATTAGTACCCAAGACTATTTCTTTCCCTACAAAAATTCATATCCCTTGGTTTTCGAATCAATTGGAAAATCGATTCTCGCACATGTAATACCCCTTCAGTAATAAATATTTCCATTCTTTTTGCTAGGATTCCGTTGAATCAATAAAGCGAAATAAATTACCAGCAATTTTTGAGCAATTATAATAAAATCTATAGTATACCGAGATCGGGGATTACTCATTGAAATTCCTACGGCTGCACATGGCCCTGCTGCTGCTGCCTGAGATGGGGAAAATCCAGAGATCTTGAGAACCCAGTGACAAACCAAGATGAAGACACTGAAAGTGCTATTCGTGGCCTTTGCCTGCTACTATGCACTCTTTGTAGTTTTCTATTACTGCTATCGGGCGTACCTCTGACTCGTATATATATATATATATAATCCGATATATATACATTTGCGAGTGCCAGGGAAACAGCTGAGCGAGCTGAGCAAACCACCAACACCACCCACTCGACAAGGGGCGGTCTGCCATTGAGAATTTTGGCCTTTGACGTGGCATATCGTCGTGCATATATAGGCGAGCGAAAAGATATAGATATATATACGTATATATATATATATATTGGGGCGGTGATAAATTTGGGTGCCAGGCGAAAAAATAATAGAGAAACGGAAAGCGCCGACGAGATCGAATGCAATTACATCGAATCCATTATGCATCGTCACCACCTCACCACATCGTCATCTCGCCACTCGCCTCGCCTCTCTCCCAGGTATTTTATTCTCCAATCCCCGAACATGCTTCTCCCATAAAATTCGAGTTTTGCGCGTGGCAAGAGCCAGAATGAGGCTGAAGACTCGCCGGTAGATAAAAATCAATTAAACGCGCCTTATAAATCACCCGGAATATGCGCAATTTCCCCACTCGGATAGTTCCGTTTCGTTTCGCTGTTTTATTCAGTAAATCCTATAGTGGGAGCATTTTTATGGCACTACGATTTACGTAAAGTCGGATTGCATAATGCGATTAATTTCCCGGAAAACCCCTGTGCTTTCTCCTTCTGCGAATTTCATTCATTCATTCATTATTTTCCTCTCTTTTGGGCTTACAGATCACTCGCCGTCTTATTTTGCTCACTGACCAAGAATGGCCTACGACATTAGCATAGAGAAGCAGAATCAGTACCAAAACCAGTTCCAGAGGTCAACGGATGCCCGATTCAAGCAACTATAGTCGCATCGCTGGGATATATATATAGCAAAACCAAGGAGCACACTCATTCGAAGAGAGGAGGAATTTTGCAACTTTCGCGTTTCAGTGAAAAAAGCCAACAATTTAACCCATAACACCATAAGGAACATATATATAACTTATATTATATTATTAAGCAGAAAGCAAAGAAAAAACGAGCGAAACCAAGCGAAACGAAACCATACGGCACTAGACCAGTCACAACCAGGATCAGATGAGGCAACAGCAGGCGGCGGAGCCAGAGGAGGAGCAGCCAACAGCGCAACAGTCGTCGTCGAGGAGCGGGAAATCAATGAGCAGCCGGCGGAGGCACAAAAAGCATCTAGCATCTAGCAGTATCTTAAGGCGCCGCCAACTGTAGGACACTCCGACAGACAAAGGCTCGAGCATGCAACAGGCTGGCCAACTCACGCCGCAGCAGCAACAGCAACAGCAGCAGCAGCAGCAGCAGCAACTGCAACAAAATGGCGGCGATATGGCCGCCTATGCCGCCTCCCAGGCGGCAGCAGCGGGCGGCAGGCGTGGCCCCATAAGCGGTGGCCGCTTTGACTTCGAGGACGGCGGCACCTACTGCGGCGGCTGGGATGAGGGCAAGGCCCATGGCCATGGCGTCTGCACGGGACCAAAGCATCAGGGCGCCTATGCTGGAGCCTGGAACTATGGCTTCGAGGTGTCCGGCTCGTACATCTGGCCCAGGTGAGTGCCCCAAGCAGGAGGCATACCTCACACATCTTCTTAACCTTTGTGTATCGTATCCTTTCGCAGCGGATCGCACTACGAGGGCCAGTGGCAGAATGGACGCCGCCATGGCCTGGGCGTGGAGCAGATCGGGCGGCAGATCTACCGCGGCGAGTGGTCGAAGGATGGGCACAAGGGACGCTATGGCGTTCGGGAGAGCACCGTGTCGACGGCAAAGTACGAGGGCACCTGGAATGAGGGCTACCAGGACGGGTCCGGATGCGAGACCTACGCGGATGGAGGTATGTGTGTGTGCTAGGCGCCATACGCTGCGTATACGTAATGTGCATGAGATCATTTTGCGTTTGGTTTTTGGCTCAGTTTCAAAACGGAGGCGAACATGAGTTCGTTCCGTTCCCTACCAGCCAGCCGTTGTTTTACTTTTTGACGTTTCTGTAATCATTTCTGGGCGCGAGTGTCTGTCTCTCTGCGTGTGTGTGTGTGTGTGTGTCCCGCACACACATCCTTACACCTCCATAACCACATAACCAAGCAACGACCCAGCCTGACGTCATATTTTATTTGCCGCGCATTCGGTTCAATGATATTTTGGCTTTCCCGCTTCGCCTCTTTCGCTCTGTACATTTTTCCTGCATGAGTGCGACTTTTTTCCGGGGAAATTCGCATTCAGGAGGAACGAAATAGAACAAAAAAAAAAAAAACATGGCCAAGTAGCAACCTAGCCTAGTGGCGGCGTCTGCAGAGCTCTAGCTGGCCAAGATCTGGCATTGGCCACCATTAGGGAATTGTTTTTTTTGTCCCGCCACGGCTAAAATGCAAATGTAAATGCCGACCTTTTGGCCAACGAGGACGGAATTGGCGCATAACTATCAATTAGCATTAGTCGAAGGCTAAGTAGCATTTCCTAATCAACTAACGTAACTCCTTGTTCCACAATTAACCTGGGCCCCCATACATACCTATGGGGTAATTGAAAGGTACACTTGGAGGAAATTTGAGTTGAAAATGGGGGAGAATATTATGAGAACTAAATTAGAAACTAAAAGAGAAAGGGTTCATTAATATTTAGGTAACTTTGGATCAATTAAAATTGAAAGATATGTAATAATATAAATTATATAAGAAATTAAATACAATGAAGCTTACGAATATTAAGGTAACTTTGGCTCAATTAATATATGTACTAAATATGTAGTAATATGATTTTATTTTACAGTAGGATTTGTGTAGAAATATTATTGGTAAAACCCTTTTATAGAAATAAACATAACATTATAGCAACAGTTTCCAATATTATTCTGAAAGTTTCTTGTTTAGTAAAAGGTTTTATTATAGTTTAATAAATAATTCCTTTCCCATCCAAGAAAAATTATTATAATAATAACTATAGTTCATACAAATCATATATAATTTTTTTTTTTAGTATCACGTTTAAAGCCTAATAACTCCTCTGATATTACCTTGATTTGTAATATAAGTAAATAAAATATGAGGCATAAATACCCTGAAATGACGGAGGATTTAATCACAATTCAATAAGTAACTAAATGAGAGAGAAAGAGTTCATGAATATTAAGCTAATTTTGGCTCAATTTAATAAGATAAATGTGTAGGTAATAATATGAATATTATTTAGAGTAGTTTTTGTTTAGAAATATTCCTTATAGCAAAACCTTTTATAGAGAGATACATAACATAATTAAAGTATGACAGTTGTCTTGTTTTATTAAATGTTTTTATTATATTTTAATTAAAAATTCTTGGCCCATCTAAGAAACATTTTTGTAATAAATAAAACTCAAAGATAATTAATTATTAAGGAAGGTGTTTAAAGCTTAATAATTTCTCTAATATTATATATTATTAATATTATTAGTATATAATTAAGACATACATTTGCTGAAATATTTATAGTGTTCCCGGCTCATACTGAAACCAGAATCGATAGTTAGCTTAACATTTTTTGCCAAACACAAATGGGCTATATTACTTAGGACCCTCCGGCTGTGGTCAGCGGGGAAATGGCACGTGGAGCCATTAATAGTAACGCAAACGAAGGGAAAGGGCGGGGTGGCCAGTATTTCACTTAGTACAACTCCCAGAGGAGGAGAAAGATCCGGAGAAGGAGTACTGGCAGTCACTGCAGTCTTTTAGGTTTCGCGCTCCATTAGCATAACAATCGCTCCGGACTGCATGATGATGATGATGATGATGATGATGCACCTTCTCCCCTTATTCCTCCCCTTCTAGGCAAGTACCAGGGCCAGTGGCAGGAGGGCAAGCGGCATGGCTATGGAATCCGCACATCGGCGCCCTTCGGCCTGGCCTCGCACCATCGACGCAAGAACCTGCATGCCTCCCTCAGTTCCCTGCGAAGCGGCGAGAACGGGAATGCGGCCAAGATGGTGGAGAAGGCGGAGGAGATACGCGGAGGATTCGTACTGACGGCCAAGTCGGACAAGTTGCCGGTGAGGCGCAACAGTTTGACGGACAAGACGGGCAAGAAGGGATTCCTAATGGTGAGCTAGAGGGAAGTCCTTCAAAGGAGCTCGGATTTATGTTTTTTGGTAACTATTTTCAGGGCCTGAAGATGCGCAAGCAGCGCAGCACGGGCGACCTGGAGAAGCGGGGCACCATTGCATCTGGCAGCATTCGCTCCACCATGTCCTCGGCCTCCTGGATCAGCACCGGTTCCGAGCAGTCCAATCTGACCACCAAGTGAGTGTGTCCTGTGCCCCTAAAAATAGCTCTAAGCTTAACCACAATCTCTTTCTCTGCTGTTTCTGACAGATCCAACCACACGGAGTCCAATGCCAGCTTCACCATGGAGGACGAGCAGCTGGACCCCACAGTGGTTGAGACGTACATGGGCGAGTGGAAGAAGGACAAGCGCTGTGGTCATGGCGTGGCCGAGCGCAGTGACGGACTCAAGTGAGTGTTCCAGCTTCGCTCTCAGCCAGAGATTTGCATTAATTAAGTACATGAATCCTTTCCAGGTACGAGGGCGAGTGGTACAACAACCGGAAGCACGGCTATGGCGTGACCACCTTCCGCGACGGCACCGTCGAGGAGGGCAAGTACAAGAACAACATCCTGATCACCAGTCAGAAGAAGAAGCATTTGTTCCTGGCGCGCTCGCGCAAATTCCGTGACCGCATCACGGCGGCAGTGAATGCGGCCCAGCGCGCCCTCAAGATGGCCATGCAGCGCTCCGACATGGCCATTTCCCGGATGGCCACCGCTGCGGCCAAGGCCCAGAATGCGGACATGTCCGCCGAGCAGGCGAGGATTGATTGCGAGAATGCCGTGAGGATGGCACGGGAGTTTGCACCGGACTTCAAGCCCTCGGTGCTGGAGCGTTTCGAGAAGTTGCGCTTCCGGGAACGCGAACGATTCCGTCCCGGCCCCGCTGCCGCCTCCGATGCCAACGTCAAGATGGGCCTGGGCATGCAGCAGCAGCAGCAGGCGGGCCAGTTCTCGCCCACCAGCAGCAGCGGATCGGATGCCTATGCCACGCAGGCACAGCGCCAGCAGCAATATCTGAACATGCAGCAGGCACAGCAGCAGCAGCGCCGCGCCTCGCAGCAGCACCACAAGCAGGAGTCCGACTGCCCCGTGCCTTCCTCGATGTACTCGCAGCAGCTGCCCGTCTCGCCGCAGACGGATCTGTCCGGCATGGTCAGCCAGGGCCAGCCCAGCCACGCCCAGGTGATCAGCGCCATCAACCAGATGTACCATCAGCAGCAGCACCAGCAGCAGCAGAGCAACCCGCAAATGAATCCTGCATATCAGTTCGAGCAACAGCAGCCGCCCGGCCAGGCCAAGGTGAATCCCAATCTCAAGCAGAACCAGGCACCCAACCAGAACCAGACACCCTTTGGCGCCGGCACCAATCAGCAGCAGCAGCAGCACCAGCTCCAGCAGCAGCAGCAGCAGCAGCAACAGCAGCAGCAGCAACTCCAGCAGCAGCAGCTCCTGCAGCAGCAGCAGCAACAGAAACTCCTGCAGCAGCAACAACTGCAGCAGCAGCAGCAACTCCAGCAGCAGCAGCAACTGCAACAGCAGCAGCTCCTGCAGCAACAGCAGCAGCAGCAGCAACTCCAACAGCAACCCTCGCTGCATGCCTCGCCCAGTCACAATGCCACCAATTTGCTGCGACGCGCCTCCCAGATGCAACAGCAGCAGCTCCAGGAGGCTGCCAGTGCCGCCGCCATGGCCGCTGCCCAGCAGCAGCAGCGGGGTGGGCGTCCGCCCATGCTGGGCCAGATGGGGCAGCAGTCCTCCATCGATCACTTCGACCACTACAAGCGGCCGCCCAGTCGCGATTCCTCCATCGATCGGTATGCCCGGGCGGCCAGTCGCCTTAGCGGAGCCTTCGCCGGCTCGCGACAGACATCGCTGGATCGCTCTGGGTTGGCAGATCCACTGACCAATGGCGGCACCACCACCCCGGATGGCCGTCCCCGGGCGGGCTCAGTATTCCGCGGATCCACCCCGCAACCTGGAGCCGGAGGCGGCACCTCGAGCATGACGGGCAATGGATCGCTGCCCTCGGGCACGGGCGTTGGCGGTGGTGGGCGCTTGTCGCGAGCGGGCACACCCAGCTTGGGTTCCACCGGACGAGCGCCCAGTCAGAGCAAGGCGGAGCCACTCTTCTCGTCACCCAACCAGCCGTTCGAGGACGTCCTGCTGCGCCAGCGGACGCTCGGCCAGGACATCATTCCCTCGCCCTCGCAGCCCAAGCGCACGGAGAGCCTGTATATGCCGGCCAAGCCGGCCACGCCGGTGGGCATGGCTCTGGGCGGAAAAGGAGGAGGAGGTGGTGGCGGTGGTGGCGGCAAGAAAATGAAGGTGAGTTATAAAAGGGGTAATCCTTTGGGGGAAAAAAACTAGATTTATTTAGAGAGAAAATCTATGAGATCTCTCAAAGATCAGTTCAAGGGAACACTGAGAATTCCCGGGGAACACAAAGACATTTCATAACAGCAGTTAATCCGAGCAATTAACTTAATTTGTACGCCATCCATCTTGTGTGCGGGGGAGAGATCCGTGGGATCTGCGAGAGAGAGCTAGATGGGGTCGGAGACTGGGGTGTTCATTTTTTGAAGCATTTCTCGGCCATCTCTTTTGGCGGACGGGGCGAACATGTGCCCATTCTGGACTATTTATAGATGGGCACGAATGCACGCCAGCCGGATCAGCCGTCGGTTGTCGGCCATCGGCCAGGTTGGAATGCATGCGTGCCGCTGAATCTCTCTGGCTCCGGCTCTCCTGCTCGCTCACTAGCTCTCCTGCTATATAGCTCTCCTGCTATATGGCTCTCCTGCTGTGTGGCTCTCCTGCTCCGTAGCTCTCCGCCAGAATGAACACTCCACAAGTGGCCATTGGAAGGCCGGCGACAGAGCAATAAATAATCCTCTCGTAAAGTGTCGCCCGCCGCCTCTTTGGCTTTTGTGGCCCCAGTGGCGACAGTTTGCCCGATGAGCTGGCCAGTAGCAGGCAACGCTTCGGCCACCACGGATTAACCACGACGACTCCTACGTATCCCACGCCGCCGAGTGGGCAATATAATTTGAAATTTAAATATATGTGCGACGACGACGGTCAAAACAAGACGAATACATAGAAATTCCGAAGAGTCTCTGAGCAGCGACAATATCCGCCGTTGTTTTGGCTCGGCTCCGCGACTATTTTTGGCCACTCTCCGCGTCCGCCGTGCTCGCCGTCGTGATCGGTGCTCAGTAAGAACGCCAGAGGAGGAACGCCATGTCCAACTCGTTTACAAGTTGGAACCGCCGCCGCCGCCTGTAGAGGAAAAGATTACACAAAATTGTCCAACGTTATGCAAGCGGCCAGATAGCCGCAGCAGCACCAGCCGTACAACTTAGTGTCGCGATAGTAGAGTCAAAGTCAAGAAGGGAACCGCCATGGATTGGTATCCGGAGGAGGATGAGGAGGACCTCATGTTCTCGCCGGCTCTGCTGGCGAGGAGGGCCAGCGAGAGCTGGATTGTTGAGCCGCCAGTTGAGGTGGAGATATCGCTTCTTCTCTTCGTCCCGAGACACTCCTAGCTAATTCCGGATAAATGCTCCCTCTCTCATCCACAGACGGTGCCCATCAATGTGACGCTGCAGCGAAAGAAGTCTATGCCGGATTTCCAGGAGTTGCCGCGCGCCACAGAGGCCATGAGCCGCGAGGAGGTGTCCGCCTTGGGCTCGGCCCGCCGGGAGGCAGTGCGTCGCCAGATCGAGGTCAACGAGCGCCTCAGGGCGAATCCCCTGCTGTATTTGGTCAGTCCACAGGTTAAGGTGAGTGTCTCTGGCTGAGTATGCTGGCTGCCATAATCGATTTGTTTTCGTCGCCAAATGTCTCACAATCACTGCACTTAAGTTAAGGCTTTTTGGTGTGCATAAATTATGAGTAATATATAATGTATATAGAATGTACATATATATGATATATATAAATTCATATTTTGCCAAAACAAAGGGCACACTGAGCAGATATTTTCGATAAGTGGTTATGGGTTTTCATTAAATAATTATTAATGCTGAAGCAGCAGTTTTAGTATAAACAATAAAAGAAATTCAATTAAAACTTGAAAGGAAGCTTACTTCCGCAAGACGAACTTTGAATACCCTTGGAAACAGGATTGATTTTGGTAAAATTAAAGAGAAAACTTAATCGAAGGTGTATATAGTATTTATTCATCAAAATACTGAAAAGTTCCAGTGAAGCATGACTCCTCCGGTTTAACCAAATGAGTTAAGATAGTCAAGTGATATTTTTGGGTTCAAAGAGCTAAAGATCAAAATAAGAAGCTGAGGACAGAATGAGGCAAGTTCGACGATAGTATCTCTACTTATTATTATGAAGGGAACAGGGAAGAAAAAGGGAGAATAAGAAAAAAAAAGAGGGACAAATGGACATCACTAGATCGTATGGACTGTGGATGATCAAGAATATATAATATATACTTTAAAGAGTTGGAAATGATTCAGTGCGTTGCAAACTTTTGACTAAAATTATAATATACTTTAAAAAGAAAGCCAAGGACAGAATGAGGCAAGTTCGACGATAGTTCCTGTATTTATAGCCTCTGATTTTGTAGGGAAAATCGATGAGTGAGATAGAGTTATGACAGAAACTAAAATATCCCTCAAGAATATAAGAAAATAAGACTATGAAGTCAACAGTATAGGTGGGAGACTCCCTCATTTATGTATTTAGATAAAACCTAACTAAACCATTAATCACAGCTTTGATTAAGATACATTTTAACCCCCCAAGCTAATCCACTTTAACCCCTTTCCAATGCAGGATTGGTTCGTGCGCCAGCAGCTGATGCTGCTCGTCCTGATTTTCAATGTGGCGTTGGCGCTGCTGTTTGTCTACATGCTCACCTAGCGCCGGAGGAGGATGCACAGGACGACGCGGGACAGGGGCTTGGATACGGATTCGAATTCGGATTCGTTTTGGGCGTTTTGGAACAGAGGCTGGCTCAAAGGCTTTGCGGATGTGGGAAGCCACTGTTGGTCCCGGAGCCGCTGTTCCCGCGTCTCGTCCCCCGCTGGCCCGCTTGAGAGGGCCAATAAGTTTTTAGCATTTGCAGTGTAAAACCAGTTTAAAGAGAAAGAAAGAGAGAGAGAGCAAGTACCATTACTGTATATCATAGGGGACACGCGATGGGATGGGAAAGGAAATCGAATAACGACGACGAGTCTAGACTGCAGCCAAATAATGGATTAAATAATTAAATTAACAAAACAGAAAAAGGAAACTCATAGCGCAGAACTGCAAGGCACAAATCGTAGTAAACTAAACTAAAAACCAAAAAACTTAGACCGCGTGGCTGTGCAGCCATTTCATTTAATTTGTTGAGCCAAAATAAGAAAAGAAAAAAAAAACACTTGTATTTGTGGCTAACCGGGAGGTAGAAGGGAGCTGGGTGAGAGGAGATCGAATAACTATATGCAAATCAATTTAACGAATTTTTCTAGACATTTAATGTAAAGATAAAGGCAACCAAAAAACCAACAACTACACCCTAACCTAATCAATGTTTAATCATGGAAAATAAACGCGTAAACTTTAAACTCTGGCTGCATAATGTTATAAATAAAAAACATATAATTAAACGCAAATCTAGGCGAATGCAAATGCAAAACAAAACCTAAAAGAAAACCAACCAAAAAGAAAACCAATGAAACCAAGAAACTTTTCCTATTTGCAATTAAAAACTGCATTAGTCAGCAAACTTAATCAAAACAAAAGGCAACCGAATAATACATGTACTCATATTTATATATTAAAGTGTGTAATGACACCTATATTTGTATAATTAGCAAAATTGTGTGGGACCGAAAAAAAAAACAGCACCAAGAACACAGGCAGTGGCAGCAGCAGCGCAGTAGAGTATCTGCAAGATACTTTTGGAGTATCTTGGCCCTGCTTGGCGATTGTTGTTTGGTTTACCATTTGGACTATATATTTGAATATTTTAAAGCAAACGGATCAGATCAGAAAGATTGTTAATGAACGAGATGAGAGAAGAGCTGTATATATACATTTAAACAAAAAATATATCGTATAACTATAATTATTTTCCTCTCTATAATTTATGTTTAAATTCATATAGCTGGGACGACGACAACGACGACGACGACGTGTCATTATTTCAAAGTGTTGCAATTTATCAGTTTTCAGTTTCATTTAGTTTCATTTACCGCTGTACGAATATGTTCTTAAACACTATGATTTCCATTTATTATTTGTTATATTTTATATGCATACATTATTGAAAATAAAAAAGATAAATAAATAAAACCGCACATTCGCATATCTCTGCAAGTGTACACTGCAATTGGTTCTTATTTAATTATAACTTTAAATTCTATATTTGTTGAAAAGAATAAACTATCAAGTGCAATTATAGTAAACTACAAACAAGAAAAAAACGTTCTGCTTTCCTCGGCTATCGTGTGTATCGGAGGGTGATATTATCTAAATATCCAAATATATTCTTTAAAGTCCCTTTCAAGGCATACAAATATTGAATTGGAAGCAGGCTGAAAACCTTTAAAACGAAAGACTTGAGCCGTGAAATTTGAGGGAATAAAAATGGGATATAGAAAGCATATAGTTCGAATATACTTATAGCGCCTACATACATACATATATATTTGCATACTGAATTTAATACAACTAATTTATGTATATATCCGTGTACATCCGATTGGCAAGGAAGAGACAAGCTGGCAAAAATCGTAAGATTAAATCTTATTCAATGTTATCAAAAAAAAAAAAAAAACGCAGAAAATATATCAAACTGAATGCAAACGAAATAAAACCTTTTTAAATACAAATAATAAAATGCGTGTGAGAGCAAGAATAATGGGTGACTTTTACTCAATTATTTTTATGTGATTTAATAGGTTAACTTTAGAGGGATTTCTGGCTTAGATAGAGGATGAAAGGGATATTTTCTATTAATTTTAACTCAACGATTTTTAATAGCAATAATATCAAACTGAGTCATTTCTTTCTCCAAAATTCCCAAGAGCCATAAAGCCCAAAAATATGCTACCAGTTTTTCGAAAGCTAACAGTAAATAAAGTAAAGTAATTAATTATAATAGATATTCCCAAAACTTGTTAAGAATATAAGCTATAATTTAGCTTAAATCGTTTTATTTTAATTTTTAGAATTCTTTTGTATTAAAAAATCGATTTTATTAAGAATTCTTCAAGACTTGAGGCTCGTAGGAAGCATCTTAAAAATCATTTCCCTGAATTATTGTATATCTTCTACCTTTAACCTCCTTTTTAATACTAAATCTCTAAAAGTAAAACAATAATTTGGCAATAATTGAATCATCTTTAATGTTCCTTCTTAGTCATTATTAATAACTAAAATAAATAGTTAAATATGCATAGAACCTAAACCTAACAACAAAGAGGGCTAAGGAACCCTCCATCTAAACGCACTCAGTAGTCCCCATAGCCCCTGCCCTGGTTGCCATAACCAAAGTCCTTCAGATAGTTATCAATGGCCAGATCAAAGGTGGACGATGGCTTGTCCGCTCCGGACTCCAGACTGCCGTAAGACTTTGCCTCGGGCTGTGGGGAAGGATACGACTCTGTGATAGGGCTCGGATAGGACTCGGTCTGGCTGGGATAGGACTCCGTGATGCTGGCATAAGACTCCTTGTGGCTGGGATATGACTCCGTGGCACTCGGGTAGATGGGAGTCACGCTTGGATACGCCTCCGTTTGGCTCTGGACCAAAGGATAGGATTCCGTTTGCTGTGCCGAGTACACCTTCTGCGCCTCCTCCACAATGGGATACGAGGTGGTTCGGTCGTAAATGGTTGGTGCGGTGGCCACCACGATTTTCTCTTCGTATGGCGTCTTGATCTTGGCCACTGACACTCCGTTGGAGGCTGTCACTGCTGCAGCGGCGTACTTTATGGAAGTGCGCTTGGGTGCTGGGAGGACCTTGCTCAGGATTGGCTCTACAGGACCCTGCCTGTACACTGGCGAATAGTAAACGGAGGGAGAGGCGGCCACAGGAGCAGGCTGGAGCTGGGGTCTCGATGGAGCTGAAGGATAAGCCTTCTTGCTGCCATAGGCAGAGCTTAGAAGCTGGGCCAGCTCTTCTAGGGTGTAGTTGGGAGCAGCTATGCTGGCCACCGATGGCGAGGAGGAAGCCACCGAGGAAGCCACCGAGGGGATGGAGGCAGGAGAAGCCTCAGCTCCTTCCCTCTCGTAAGCCAAAGGATACGGGGCCTTGTAGGCCTTGGGTCCACCGACCGAGCCGGTGTAGCCCTCGCCCGCGTACTTGGGGAAGTACTTGCGCTGATGCACGTGTGTGAACTCCACCTGGCCGCCGGCAACGTATTCCCCAATGGAGGAGATCTGGGTCAAGGGCTGCTTGGGATTGGAGTCCACCACCTTGCGACAGAACTCCTTGCAGCCGAGCTTGCACTCGCAGTAGCACTTCTTGTAGGCGGACGGTGGCTCTGTGGTGCTACTGGTGGGTATATATGGCGCCCTGGTGGTGGTGGTGGTTGTGGGAATGATCGGCAAGGAGGTAGTTGTGCTGGGCCTAGCCGTTGTCCCGGTGGACGTTCCGGGAGTTGTGGGCGGTGCCACCGTGGTGGGGATCTCACTGCAGGGCACCTGCTCCCACACCTCCTGCTCGCACTCCGCGCAGTATTCCGGAAAGTGAGCATGGCTCATCGCCACCGCCAACACCATCACAAACAACAAACTGCAGCGTTGGAACATCTGCGAGGGGAAGAGACGGAGGAGCAGAGGGGGTTAGGAAATGGGTCAGAACCAAGTCGCAGAAAGCAATCGCAATCGCAGTCGGAATCGCCATCGCAATCGCTCCCAATCAATCGACCTCGTTTCTTACCTTTTTCAGCAGAATTTCTCCCTCTTTCAATCTCGATCCCCTCCGGCTAGATTCCCTCTGGAGTCTAGACTCTTCTTCTTTTTCGGTGGAATTTCTGTCCCGGATCTGGCACTTGGCACTTGTTGGTTGTTGGCCGCTGGTCGGTCGCGTGCGAAACTCTCCCATGCAAATCGCTGAATAGCTCTTAAATACGCTGTGGTGGCTCCGTCGTTGCGGCTTTTACAACGCCGAACAAATGGGTCGCGGAAGCGTTGACCGCGTCACGTTCCAAACGCCCGCTAAGCTCCGATCGGACGCGGGAAGAGGGTGGTGGTGGTGGGTTCGGGAGTGCTCCGGAATGGGCCACAATCGCCGGCGACGCCGCCGCCGCCGCTTCCGTAATACACATTCAAGCATTTCTACCCGCACTCGATAGCGATAGCATCGCAGAAGAAGCTTGACAACAGCCAACAGCTGCAGTTGACGGCGTCCAACATGGGCGAACATGGCTAACAAACATATCAACTCCATGACCCCCGGGTTCATGGCTTCATGGCATTCACCTTTCAGAAGCGGCGGGAAAAGCTTCATAGGCATCCAATAAGTGTATGGAGCAGATATAAGATTCTATATAAAATAACTATTTTTTTTTTTTTTGGTATTAAGTTACTCTCTAACTATTTACTTTTTACTTTCAATTTCAAAAAGATCTTTTAAGTTTCATAAACACCTTCTTATAATTAAATCTGGTAAAGATATCATACAGATCCTCTCAGATTCTGTTCTTTATTTCTTAATCCTCTCTTTAACTATATCATTTTAATTTTAATAATGCATTTTTAATATATTTTAAACTGTTTTTTATTTCGTCTGCCCCCATTCCGCACTCTCTGATAATTTTTTTGGCTCTGCGCAACCTTTCTGAACTGTTTGGGGATTTATAAATTCTGGGTCTTGGCCTATATATGTATATGTAATTATCGTCTGGGGTTCGATAACCCTTATCACCTTTCGTTGCGATTTCGTGGCACTATGGGCCTACACGTTCCACATGGATAAATACATTTTTGGCCTGTAATCAATCTTTTACATATCTTGCAAGTATAATTGGGCTCAGATATATACCACATTTTGTACTGATATATTTATGTAAGTTTTTAGCGTAAACAAGATATATAACCAAAATAATATAGAAAGAAAATGTTTTTTGAGAAATATTTGTTTTTAAAGTCTCTTGAGCTTTACAAATTTTTCAATATTGGTTAAAATATTTTAAAAGAAATGTAAGAAATGCAAAGAATAAATAATATTGCAAATATTACCAAAAAAAAAAATATATTTTATAAGATGTATAAGTTGAAAAAATATTTTTAAAAATGTTTAATTTCACATCAAAGAGCTTGAAACTATTTTTTTTATTTGAAAGCTGGTGTAATTTATATTTTATCAAAACATATATTTAATTACACTCATATTTTTAAATTATTACTTTAATTTTGTTTAGAACTAATATACTCCCTTAAACCAAACACAGACTAAGTAAGTTTTTAGTTTTTTTAAGAGTTTAACCTATTTTAGAAATTTGGAACTAAAAAAAAGAAAAACAGAGCCAGGAAATGATCTGCAGTTCTATGGAAAATAAATTTAATAAATATAAATAATATTTATTAGAAAAAACAACTATCAAAATAAAACAATTGTTTTAAGGTGACATTATTTATAATAAAATAACAGTTTTTTCTTTCCGTAATTCATATTGAATTATTGTTATTATTTCTAAGAAAACCAAAAATTAAAAACTTGTTTTATATTCCATATAAATAAAAAATAAACCCATAGAAAAAGCACTGTTTTTTATAATCCTTTACACTATCATTTTCTATTTATTCAATAAATATTGCTTCACTTGACACATTAAAACAAAATAATAAATAAATAAATACCACTTAGCAAGCTGAGGGTCAATTCAGATTGGCAACTCTGCTCTGGAAGGGTCTGGCACCGGAGTAGACCTCAAAGTCCGGCAGCAGACTTGGCTCATCCGTGGCATCGGGCTCCCTGGCTGCCTTGTGCTTGTGACTTGCCTCCAAGGAGCTGCGCTTCTTGTTCAGTTTGTCCCAACGACTGGGCCCCAATTGTGGTCGCGGCTGATTCAATGCCTCCTTGATTCTGGGCAGAATTTGTTGTGGCTTCTGCTGTGCTGCTGGGGTCACTGCATGGCTGCCCCTGCGTACCGCCATGTCCACATCGATGGTATCCGTGCCACTTTGTGCACTGGTCAGACGGTTGAGCATCTCCTGGTAGTGCGGCTGATCCGCGGTGATGTACTCCGGCTCGTCTTCGGGATTAAGGATCTTGTAGTTGGGACTGCCCAGCTCAAAGGTGGTGAACTCGCCGTGCTCCACCTTATTCTTCAGATGCTTGGCCGTGTATCCGTACTGCTTGAGCTGGGCCAGCCACTTGGCATCGGCCACCGCATCCTTGGAGGCATCTCCGCCAAGCCAGAAGCCCAGCAGACCCATCAGCAGGAGCGCCTGCAGCAGATGTCGTGATGTCGTCAGCGAGTCAACCATTATTGCACTGATGCTCCCCATTGAGCGTTAGCCAAGCCCAATAGAGTCGTCTTCGGCAGCGGCAATTGGACGCCCTCCAGTGGCAGGCAGCTACGTGAGATTAGAGGCATCTATGGCAGCGTCTGGCTGCGATAGCATTAGTTTGTGCTTATCACAAATTCGGAGCCAGCTGGGGCCAAGAACAAGATGATGATGACACATCTGGCTATGAGACACTATGAGACACCTGACCAAGTGGAAGCTCCCAGCTGGAGTGAGACTAAGAGTTCGAGTTCAACTAACTTAAGTGGGTTTCATTCACGTTTTATTTGCCATGAAATAACCATTGAATAAAACGAAAAAAAAACTCTACGGTTTTTTGTTCTCTGAAAAAGAGAGAAATATCTGAGCTGGAGAAATGTATGATATCTAAGTGGGCTTCGTACTTTTTCTTTACCTTTAATCTTTAAAGATAAGGCGGGTTTCAATTCGGATAATTCTTCCGGCAAATAAAGTTAGTCAGAGAAATTACCACAGGAAATTAAGTTTACGGGAACTAGGCTAGGAAGTCTTCTTAAAATTGTAGAGTCTGACGTCTACATCTAAATAAATCAAAAATAAATAATAGCCATACAGCTTAAAGATGTGATTTAAATATTTTTAAAATGTTCAGCCCAACAGTATGCTTACTTATAAAAATATTGTTATTGTAATAAATGTTGTTGTAAATATATTGTCGTAGAAATGATTGTTGTTGTTGTAGGCAAAAGCAGAGCTCATTCTTGACTTCTGGCAGTACAAATTCCTGAAATATATGATTTCATGCACCAGGCAGAGTGCAGAGAAGAGCAGAAGGCCGATTTTAAGGTAAGCCAACCTTGACTTTTGGCACTACTTTTTATATATTTAATAAAGCCTGAAAGTATGCTATTATAAAATAACATATTAATCAAATTATAGGTTTATAAGCCTTAGTTGTAGCTGTCTTGTATGGATTGATTTAAAACTAATTTATTAATGTTATTTAAGAAGTACAAATGTACACGGAATAAAAATAGGTATAGAACCGTATCCGTTTACTATGCAAATAAATATCCCTACATTACCCCACCTTTCCCTAGAAAAAACTCCATGTTTTTTGTGTTCTTCTGGCGAACAGATTGAATGCGTTGCTGCTTTATAGTTAGTTTATATGTATTTTTGTATGTACATTATATAATGGGCGAATCTATAATTTAATTAATGGAGCATGGCAGTGAAACGGTTATCCCGATGAGCTTGTTTGTGATGGTGTGAGGTCAGATCCTTTTAGTACTTGTACTGGGCTGTGGGTCCGGACACGGACACATAGTTGCCGGTGGCCAGCTCCTGCTTGATGATGGCCTTGGGGGCGGCATAGTGAACCAGCGGCAGCACTGGCGTGATGATCTTGGCGGCCAGCAGCTTCTTGGGCGGCTCCGGCAACGGTATCTTGATATCCGTGGGCTCACGCTGTACTATTGCCTCGAAGCCATTGTGATCGTCCGCCTTGTACTGGACAATGCGGCGATAGCCATCGGAATCGATTAGCTCATAGACACCCTCGACCTTGTCGTCCTTGCGCGTCTCCTTCTGGCTCTTGATGTCGCCCGTGTGGGGATCATTCACCGCCCATTGGAACTCATAGGCCACCGGTCCATAGTCCGGCTCCGGCTGCAGTTCAATGGCCCAGACGGCGCTGGCCAGGCACAGGCAGAGCAGGTAGCTGAGCTGGAAAGGATTCGAGGAGGCGTTAATCCCAGAGAGCGATGCCGCGTTTGGTGTTCACTCACTTTTCCCATCATTTTTGGGTCTTTGGGCGTGTTGAAGTGCACTCGACGAAGATCGGAATCGAAGTAATTAATCTGGGGTAGTCCTCGGCTGCTTATATACGGGGACTGGCACTCCACACTCTACACTCCACCACTCATTACCGACTCCGACTTGGATGTGGCAATCCACCCAGAGTGTCGTGTCGATTTTCGGCACGCGCGCCTCCCAAACAAGATCGCCGCCGCCGCCGAGGCCCAACTGGAGCGCGCTCATTAAGTGAGCCCCGAAAAAATTATAATTAAACAAGAAATATGCAAAGTGTGGTTCGCACTAAGACTAAGTCTAAGCTGCTATCGATATACACGGAGAGGAAATGTGTGTGAGAAGTAGGAACACGGTCATTTTGATCCACATGCAATTAATGAAGGATTAATCCATGATCTTGCTTTAATTTAAAGTTATCCGAATCATTAGGTTAGTATTCTGAGCTAAGTTTATTTAATTTCTTAAATAAATACATAAACATTATCATTATTACTTTTTATGTCACTGTTTTAGCAAATAATTTTCAAGTTCTTTAAAGGGTTTGTATTTCTTTAAATTTTACTTTTAGTTTTATATTTAATTTATCGAATATTAAGCTTTTATTACCAACAACAGATTTTCTATAGTTTTTCTGGTGTTAGTATATTTGTACCAACTATTGTTGATTTTTAAATAAAAAGAGTTAAAAAAATATTAATTATTAAAGTGCAAATCATTTTTTTGTAATTCAAAATCTTATAGGGAAAAACTTACATAAACTCTTAAAGAAAAAAATGACTACAAATTGCAAATACTCAAAAGGGAAAACATATAACATAATATAAAACATGTATTATAAATTATTTAAAACATTAAAAAATATTAATAACTTACACCAAATCTTAAGGGAAAAAATACATATAATTTGTTTAACGTTCTACAATTTCATTTCAGTTATTTTTAATGCCAGCTGACCCCTATTTATAATTAACTTTTCCCTAAAACCCCTCAATAAATAAATAAATAATATATAAATAATCATTTACTTACCTCACAAATAAATCACCATCAAAATTCTCATTAAATATCCATAAAATAATTCCCTTATTTAGTATAAATTCAATGATTTATTTACAATTAATTTTGGGGTAGTAAAAAAGGAATACAAAAATCCTTAAAACTAAACTAAAATTTCTCCCACTGCACACATTCGCTAAGTAATATGCACCGCCAAGTGGGAGAGCTTTACTGATCTTAGAGGTGTCGCGCTAGTTGGTCTCTAGACCGGCGGCCAACAAATGTGCAGATTAATTTACTTTGTCAATAATTTGCAACATTAGAGACATTGGGCAACAAGGCCTCCGGACAGTGCATTAAGTCATAAAAATAATTGTCATGTTTTAATGGATAGCAGGCCGCGCGAAAGATATAGAGATGGAGATGGAGGTGTGATGTTGAGGCTTGGACTGGGATTGGGCTTGAGGGGGAAAACCTTCACGGCTCAGAGGCCAGATCCTTTGGCGATCCAACCCGTTCGATGCCATTAACAAATATTTTAATTAATCGTTAGCCATTAGACAAGTTTCCTCGTCGAAAAATCAGGTTACTCTATCTGAGAAGTTTTTTGATTTAACGCAGCCGGCGAGCGTGTGTGTCTCGAACCTTAAAAGCAATCTCTGGTATGTGCACTTGTTAGGCGTAGCTGGCTCCGAAACTGGGTTAGTTTAGAGCAAGCGACTAAGACTCAGACTAAGACTAAGACCAGACAGACAGCGAGGTGTTCGACTTGGACTGGAGTGGTGGGTTGTGCGTAAGTTGGCCGCTGGGTTTCATCAGCCTGGATATATCTATGGTTTGACATTGTATTTGGGGGTTGTTTAGAAGTCCTCTGAGTTCTCCTAATCAGCCGGCTCACTCTCCTTTTCCAGCTTGCCACGTATGGTTCGCTGGCAGCGGGACCTAAGCAGCTCTCGTCTCAGGGCATTGCTCTCCGTTTCCACAGTTTGAATAAGCTGAAATCCAGGCAATTGTTAGGGGACTTCTCTGGGAGTTGTAAAGTTTGTAACCTACGCTGTGGGTCAGGACAGCTCTTTCCATGGTCTCGGCATCGGCATCGTCATCCTTCGGGCCTGACTCACTGCTGGAGGAGCTCTGTCTCGCATAGCGAGCTTTGGGGCTCTCGTCTTCGTACTTAGGCGGCGGATCATCATCATTGGGGGCTGAGGATGCCAAACTGGTGGCTCCTTCTATCTTCAGAGCAGCCAACTCATCGCGTAGACTTTGATTTTGCATTTCCAGTAGTTCCACCTTAAAAAAACATTTTTTATTAGCCTGAAAATGTATCTAAAAATAAAGTAAACAATCTTACACTCTCCAATTCAAAATCCATTTCATCGATAATATCGTAGGACTCATCCAGGGCTCTTTGCAGCTTCTCCACCTTGGCCTTAAGATCCTGCACTTCACTCATATCATTCTGGGCCGACTGACGCTTCTCCAACATCATGCGTTGCTCTAGAAAAATAGAGATCCTTGAGTAATTATCCACATAGTGTTCCTGCTGCCTGCGACTCACCAGCATTGCGCTGATCCAGAGCAGACTTCATCACCAGCCCCGTCAAGGTCTTTTGACGCTTGAACATTTCCTCCAGAGCCCGGCAGCGCTTCACCTTCTCCAGGTAGGCATCATGCAGCTTGTTGTACTTCTTCTTGTGCTGCTGCAGGGTCTCCACTATGCGATCACGCTCCTCCTCTAACTGGAAGACCATTATTTTGGCCTCCACATTAATGGCGGCATTGGTGCTGTGGGTGGTCGAGGCTCGATTCAAGCGATGGCGCAGCAGAATGTTGTCTTCCTCTAGCTGGGCGCTACGGGCCTTTGCTGTGTGTAAATCAGCTATGTTACTCTGCGTATACGCAACTTTATTAAGTATACGCACCAGCGGCCAGCTCTGCATAGAGCACCTGCATTGTGGAAGTGGCACGCTTCTCCATTTGTTTTTTTTTTTTGTTAATATGAAAATGAGTTTCTGTTAAAAATATTACTCAGCAACTGAAGAGAAACCTTTGTTGCTGAAGAAACAATAAAGATAAGCTATCAATATTTTCAGGTTGCAGGGCTGTCTCGTGTCGGAGTTGCCAAGTTTTGTGAAAACCAAAGAACTAAAAAGAATATTTATTACGTTAAGTATATTAACAAGTTAAATATTTATTTAAAAGTGGTAAAGCAAGAAATTAATGACATTTTAAGCGACTTTCATTTGCTGTTTAAATAATTACGATATATTTTACGATAAAGGTGGCTTTGGTTGGAGTCTTGGCTAAGAAAAACGTGAAAAGGTAACACTGGTAATTTTAGTAGTTCGGAGTTTTACCACAAACAATCATTGGCGCCACTGAGGTTTAATTAAAAACTGAAAATTCTGAATTTTAGAAAATTCGTTTAAAAAACCCTTATAATATATTTTAAAAGAAAAAAACACTTCATTTTTGTCTATTACAATATATTGTTTATTTTGTTTTTCTTTGTCAGGAGTCTCATTGTTTTCATTTCATACATTTTTCTTATTTAGTGTACTTGCAATATTTTCTCTAAGTAAAAATATGTATTCCTTAAACATACGTTTTTCGCATACATACATATACATATATATAGTTAGTTAAATATATACGATTTTTGCACCTAAGACCCTTAGGCTGCCTTAGTGGTGCAGTCTGTATTAAAATCGCTCTTCGTTATGTTACGAATCCTTAGCTACTCGTAGGTACACTTATCAACGTAGAATTGTATACATATAGGGTATATATATTTATTTAAATGGATCTAGTTAGTGCTCGGGTATAGGGTTAGTTTCCCTGCCCCTCCTACTACTGTATGTGGCTGGCTGTGTGTGTGTGTAAACATAGACTTAGTGGCTACTAAATTAACCTAGATTGCATCTCTTAGGGTCTACTCTCTGGGGGAAGGGGAGGTTGTTGCACAGGAATTGAACTGGATCGGGGGGCTCTCCCCCTTTTCTGTGTGTGTATGTCTATATATATATTTAATTGATATTTGTAAGGCATTATCGCATTTAAAGTACATCATTCTCGGTTTTAAAATACAGGCTACACTCGCTCTTAACGTTTCTCCTACGGTTAAAACAGGGAATTGAGGATATATATTAAAACTAGTCCACCTCTATACTCATCATTCGAACCCTTCCTTTCTTACGGATGTCCACAAAGATTCTCTAAATAATTGTATTGCATAAGAGTTACATTCAGCGTGTTTCTTAACATTCCTTTCGTGGCCTCCTTCTGGCACACTTCTTTTCGTTAATTTTGTTTATGTTTCGGTTTCCCGCTCTCTCACACATCGTTGTTTCACAGCACAATTTCCATTGACAATTGTTTACATGTTCGGTTTTCTAATTAAAACACTGCAATTTGCTATACACTTCACCTGTTCTTCACATGCTCCTTCCTTTCACCGCGGCTCTCAGTCAACGCGAAACCGAGATTTGCTCGAAGTGGAAGTGCCTTTGAAGAGCGAAACACATATCGAGCAGTTGGAGTAGCTTTACACTCCACTAAAAATACAATACAAAATATTCCTATCACAACAATCTACGGCTAGCCTAAAGTACACAATATATATAATATATATATATATATATATATATATATATATGCTGCTAGTTGCCTACTAGGACGCCTCACTACTACCGCCTAAATATGATCTGCAAGCAGCGAGAATTCGCCTTCGTATTCGCATCGGACTCGGTTCGGTTCGGTTTGGTGTCAGACTCGGATTCGAATTCGGGTTTGCACGTTGCAAAAATATCAAAAACGATTTCTATTTTCAGGAAAGTAGATTTTTGAACACTCGGTCGTAGGTAAGTACAATGAGCAGCTGAGAATTGGAGTCACGCGACATCGGGACAAACGGGAAGGGAGCCTCCTCTCCTAGCTTAAGCCCTGGTTGAGCGCTCCTCCTCCTCGTCGTCGTCGTCGTTGTCGGTGATGAGCTCGTTCCGATCGTCATCGATCTGGATCTTGTGGTGCGACGTGTTCCGCGTGTGCTGCTGCTGCGCATGTGGATGGGTTGATGATGATGATGAATGCGGATGACCGGCCACCGTTGAGCTGGCCGGAGCATCCTCCGGCAGCATTTGATAGTTCAGATCCTTGGAGTTGGTGCGACGATGCCGCAGCACACTCAGATCCGCTGTTGCTGGCTGCCCAGAGACTAGGTTCGCCGGCGTGGCACTGCCAATTTTGGTGTTCAAATCCTTCGAGTTGTTGCGCGAGTGACCACGTGAGGAGCCTCCCCCTCCGCCTCCAGCTTCCATTTCATTGGAGTTCTTCAGCTTGCCCGCCTCCGCCACCACATTCTTCAGCACATTGACGTTCTTCTTGGGATTGTGATGGGGGTGAGGGTGTCGCAGGAAGTCCGCATCGAAGCGTATGTTGTTGGGCATATAGATCTGATCGTAGCTGTGATTCCGCGAATGCTTCTTGACAAAGTGACCACAGCCAGTGGTCAGCTCATCGTCGTCCTCCTCCTCGGCACAGTCCTGCGGCCGCAACTGGTTCTGAATGTATCGGATGGGCTGGCTGTTGTCGTGCAGATCTGTCGAGTGGTTGCGCGTATGCGCCTGGAACTTCTTGAGATTCTTGTATTTACTATTGCTGCCGCTTGCCTCCTGGCCAGCTGCATCTGCCGGGCCACTGGATGAGTTGTGATCGCGGGCAAAGCTCTTGATCATCTTCACGTCGCACGAGGCGCTGCGGAAGTGCTTCTTGGACTTGGTCTGTGGCTGCAGGTTGCAGGTGTTGGCTGGTGTTACCACATGGCCGCACTTGTCGTAGCTACAGGGGAGGGAGTAGGGGATTAAATGCCATTAGAAGGATGTTTTTGGGTAGGTTAATTTGAGGTACACTCACCAGTAATCCATTTGCATGGTGCGTGAATCGTTGCGGGAGTGACGAAGTATGTCTGTGGGTATGATCAACTCACCGCCGCCTCCCACAAAACCAGTTGCGGGCTCGGCACTTGATAGCTTCTCCTCAAATACTGAAAAGGTAACCAAAGACGATGTTATTATAGCCTGAATACATTAGGTGTTTATGTGTTATGTTTATAGTACTCGTATTTCTGAACCAATTAAGCTAAAAACTGGTTTAAAATTACTTTAAATTAAACAAATCTGTTTACTGTAGGTTTTTTGGAAAATAAATCACAGGATAAAACCAAAGACACTAGAAGTACTAAGATGAGTAACGACCATACATTTGATTTGCAATAAGCGAGCCAATTTTTCAGTTTTTGGGCGAGCTCTCGCGCTGTCCCGCTCTCCCGACGACTGTGTGTGTGTTTGTGTATGTACACAAGTATTAGGCTGCATTGCTACAGCTTACGCGAAAAATGCGTGTGCAAAATAAAAACGTATGGCGTTAGGCGTCTTAGTAAGTAGAGAGTCTTTGGTAAAACAGATGTTTCTGTTCTATTTAATATTTAAAGCAGATGGATCTGTTTTACAACATATTTCCCCTTGAAAAATCGATGCTTTAAGAATCGGTTTACCCCAAGCTTTCCCCTCTATATACTCACATTTATCCAGACTTATAATGGAACCAATGATAGGATCGCTGGCATTTAGCGGCTTCATTTTCTCGAGCTGCTTACGCCTGCGCACCAACCACCAGTCCACAATAAAGATAAACAATGCCACCAGCTTCACAGACGCACAGAGACCCACATATCTGAAAGATAGCACACCAAAACATTAGCTCAATCCTTTGATATACTTTAGTGTAACCCTTCCACTTACTTGTATCGAAACTTTTCGATATCGTAGATGAGACAGCGACCTCCCTTTTCGCCGCAAGCCGACTTCCACAGCAGGCAGGTGGAGTCAATGAGATTGCCAAAGAGTATGGGGGCGGGAATATAGCCAAAGAGACGAAAGATCACAAACTGCATGCCCAGGGCGAAGGAGCGCTCCTCCTCGGACACCGAACGCAGCACAATCATGAGCAGCGGCATCTGCGTGGAGGCCACCACAAAGGTCATGAAGAACAGCAGGATGAGGAACGGATAGATGGTGCGGCAGGGCGTGGCACAAGGCCCAGCTGTGGCCACCGGCACCACCGTCACCTCGGCAAAGTCCTCGTTGGCACTGAGAGCCTGGGCCTGGCTGCCGCCAGCGCCCCGATAAATGCTGCTCGAGATGTTGGCGTGAACACCTAGGAAAGGAGATTATATCAATAGGATATCTTAAGGCACTCCTTTATTGCTCTACTCACATGCACAGTTGGTGTAGTTGGAGCTGGAGGAGAAGGCCGTGCAGCCGGCATGGCAGGGACTGAAGTAGGTGAGCCCATTGTTACCGCACACCGGCTCCACCTCGCTCTGCAGGCACTCGCAGCCAAAGTTGCAGGCTGCCGTCAGGTTCACCTGGAAGGGCTGCTCGATTGTGGAGCCCTGCTTGTTGCTGGTGTAGTAGGGAATCGTGGTGCCGGCCATCTTGAGGTTGTCGCAGCCCAGGAAGAAGAGCATCGCGTAGCAGGCGAGACAGATTACATTGGTAATTAGCACAAACTGGACGGCGCCCTTGGGCTTTAGTTGGAAACGCTTCAGGATGCAGCCGCCCAGGAAGATCCCGATGCAGGCTCCAGGCACGGCAATCGATCCCGTGAATATATTGGCCTGGCTCTTGCCCAGGCTGAACTGCGTCTCCAGATATTTGGGCAGAAAGACCACAAAGCCAGAGACAATCATCAGCTCCATGCAGGCACCCAGGCAGGTCACAATGTACACGGGATTCTTCACCAGGCGCAGCATCGACTGCGGTATATCCTTGATGTCCTTCCCATAGCCAGTGTCCACCTTGGGCGGCGGTTGCGACTGATCCTCCTTGCTCGTTACGGCCACAATCTCTAGCTTCTTAACCTTGCCCATTTCATCGGTCGCAGCCACGGCGCCAGAGTTATTGGGCAGCACGGGCTGCACCACGCTGCTCTTGCGGATCTTCTTCTTCTCGCGGGCGAGTACCTTCGGGAATGAGAAGAAGGGCACGGCCACCACCAGCAGAATGATGCCGCACAGCAGGAAGCCGCCCCACCACATGCCCACCCAACGCCGGTCGCCGGGAGCTGCAAGAGTTGAAGAGATTTCATATTAGACTTGGTTTCCCTTCAGGAAAAAGGCATCCCATACTCACTAATGGATATGGTGGTGGAGGACAACGAGTCCATGTGAAAGGAGAGCAGATAGGCGCCCAGCAGGAAGCCAACGACTGGGCCAAAGGCGCCCATGCTGTACATGCAACCGATGTACATCGACGAGCTCTCCGTGCGCACGTGATCGTCCACGTAGGTGGTGCCCAGGGTGAACAGCGGACTGCCGCCGCAGCCGAGAAGCAGCTGGGCGAGCACAAAGAGCAGCACGGGTCCCGTGGTGGAGGCCTTGCCCTCCAGGCAGTTATCCTCGCGCAGCGTGTGCGGCGCCAGCGGCTGATTGGACAGGCCGCTGGACAGGCGACCCAGATCCATGTCCTGATCCCGGACCAAAGCACTCCGGCAGATATTGTCGCTGGTCTTGTTCACGATCGCAATGCCCGGATTGGGCTCGCCCGTGAAGTGCGGCACCATGAACACCAGCGACCCAATGCCCATGATCACCGCCCCGATGCCGATCCACACGGGAATGTGGCGCCTGCTGCCCAGGTAGCTGACAAAGATCACCGTGATCACGTTGCCAATCTCATAGCTGGAGGCTATCAGGCCCGAGTAGCTGGAGGGGATCTCAAAGCGCTTCTCGATCGTGGTGATCACCGAATTGATGTACCCCGAGCTGAGGGCCTGCTGCATCATCACCAGCAGCGAGAGGAGCAGCACGAAGATTTTGATGCGGGCGAATCTCTGGATGCCATAGGGTCGACAATTGAGGATGCCACAGTCGCCGGAGCGGAACTGCTCCTCATCGTAGTCCTCCTCCTGCTCCGCCGGGCACTTGCCCGCCGATGCCTGCCGACTGTGGCACTTGACTGTCACACTGTCCACGCCGCCCACTTGTGTCGCTCCTCCCGGGGCACCCGTTCCACCTGAGACTGCTGCCGCTCCTCCGCTCGTTCCCGCCTGATCGCCTGCAAGGTGAGCCGCCGCCGCCTGCCCATGACGAGGGTCCTGGTCGAGGGCCGCATCTATGCTGCTATCATCGCCGCTATTCGTCTCCGAGTAGAGGCCGGTCATCTGGTACATCGATTCCTGCCGCCTGCAAGTGAGATTGGTTCCGTGGTCAGATCAACGAGAGGGATTTGACAATAGGCTCTGACTTCTTTTTGCATTTTTTATTGGGATTTTGGCCAAAAACCAAAAGGCCAAAAATAATTGAAGACGGGATTCAATTTTGATCAAAAGTATTCCAAAAACATTTTTGTGACAACCGAGCTATTGGGATATTGTTGAGAATTTGTAACTGGGATTGGTCTGGGTCTTATGAGTATTATTTTTGTATATATTTATTTGGATTTCTTGATCTCAAAAAATTATTTCTGAACTGCAACAAACTTTAAAAAAAGTCTATAAGCCTTTAACAGCCCGTACCTTTGTTAATGTAGCTAAGAAACGAGTTTAAATTAAATTTAAACCTTATCTATTATTTATAATAAGTCTTAATCCTATCCTTGAGATACATCTCTCACCAATAAATCCTTTTGAATGGCATATTCCAGTTAGTCTAAGCCTCTTCCTTATACCTTCTTCTCTTGGCAGCTAACTTTTGTCTAGAGCATTCACATATTCGTCCTTGTTGCCCTTATTGGTTGCCTCTTTTTTTGTCAGCCTTTCTAAAGGCGGCCTAGAACTTGGCGATGGACGGTCCAAGGACGCCCGAGGGCGAGGACAACTTGCCCCGGTCTCCGTTGTTGCCCGCCTCCCGTTCAATGTCAAGCACTCTGGGCTGTTGGCCAACACACAGCCTGCCTGCCACCACCTCGCTCCTCCTTGCTCCTCCTTTTAGCCTCCTAGCTTACTTGGCTTTTGCTGGCAGCTGCAGCCACAAATGGTTCCCGTTCCCGTTCTCTCTTTCTGCTGCTTGTCGGCGGCTTTTCCGGAGTTCCTTCGGCTGGCAGAGCACGCGGATGACTGCGGATAGCTGGGCGAATCGCGGAGTCGCTACTCGCTAGCAGTAGTCGCTAGCAGTAGCGCCTTCAAGCTCACGTGCTCGCCCCGGGACTTGTTTGTCACGCTTTCCTTTTCCTGCCCTGCCCCTTGGCCTGGGCGTCCCTTTGAATATTTCAAACTTGACCGACTCATCGTAATCGACTGTTATCGATCCGGCTTTGGCTTTGGCTTTCGGTTTAGCCAAGGCGCTGCAGTCTTATGAATTATGGAGACACCACCACCACCACCACCACCACCAGCTAACCCATGGAGGCGCCCCCCTGCTCCCAGCTCTCACCCACGTGCCAGTAAACGTGCCCAAAGGCACAGGCTAATTATTGATATGGACAGGGCAGAGTATAGGCAATAATATTTCTGTTTATTTACCCAAGGCAAGTGTCAATTTATGTAAATAGTTATTCCCCTTCCTTGCGGATCGAGAGGTGGGCTAATGTCCTCAACAAAAAATAATCGAGAAAGGGGAAAAAAAGCTTGTGAGGCAAGTCGAGGTTTTAATACTCTTAAAGTAAGTGTATGGTATTTTGGATTATATTTTGGAAATATTCTATGAAAACTGTTTTTAACTATAGGAATTTCTTATTTTTAAGGGTTTGGTTTATACTAATGTACATTTTATAATCTGAAAGTAATATTTATGACTCTAGTAGTTACTGAATTGTATTTTAGATTATAAGGTGAAAATACCCGTTGAAAATCGTCAATAAATATCACACTTTTTCATTGTTATGGGTTTGTTTATATAAATATAAATTGTATAATATGAGCAGAACATTTTGGAATAGTTTTCGAAGGACTTAAAGGTTGCTTAAGCTGTTTTTCTATTGGTACGATTGCAAATTTGACCCAAACGTGGAATTAAGAATAAAATCCAAGTCAACCTATTAAAGACCTCGGCTTCTTAGTTGGTGAGATAGAAATATCATAAAATATAGATATTTTCCTATATAAATACCACAGTTATCTGAGTCCTGTATCTTTTCAACATGTTCTGCTATTTAATTGAACCATTTAAAAGTGTTTTTAAAGACTCCTTAGTTTGTATAAAGAAATATAACAACATATAGCTCTTTTCTTATATAAAAAATAAAGTTTCCTGAGCCCCAGTTCTTTGCAGCTTGTCTTAATTTTTAATAAAACTAACAGCTAGAAATATAAACTATATTTTAGCCAATAAATAAAGCTTTCTTATACCCAGATTTGTTATAAATAAATCCCCCTAAATTAAAGATACCTGGAGCCATATCAATGGCACCTGCTCCCTTAGCAAGGGCAACTAAAGAAACTGGCAAGTGCACCGATTTCCTCACCTGTGACCTTTGCGATGTGTCGTGCCGGTGTCGGCGGCATTGTTGGCATTGTTGTTGCTGGTGCTGGTGGTGGCGGTGCTGCTGCTGCTGTTGTTGTTGTTGGCGGTGCCTGCTCCCACAGCTGAAGGCGGAGGCGGAGGCGGAGGGTCGGACTCCTGCTCAAAGGAGGGATTCGTATACTGCTCGATGTGCTTGGCCGACATCCTGTAGCATTTACTCGGTCAATCGATCAGCTTTGAGGCATATCCTGGAAAAATGAATAAAACGGGAAAGCTGGCTGAGTTTCGGATGGCTGTTTCCTTTCCTTTCAGGGAACTGTCATTAGGGACATCTCCCACACCCACACTCCCGAACATACACACCCACAGAAATCCCCAGAGTTGATGACGCCGACAATTACTTCCTGAAAACCACGCTTGCCACACTAATTGAGCTCAAACACAGACAAGTCGCAAGTCGCCTGCAACCGCATGTCAGCGAGTTGCCTGGAAAAAAAATAGGGAGCAAGATAATTACGGAAGGCGGTGACCCTGTCACCCACCTAGTTCCTCCTTAACGCAACCCCTACTGGAGGGGGAGAGTGAGAGATGTATCCCTTCCATTTGGCTGGCCCCAGACATCCGCAGGATGAGAAGGATGCCTGCTGACGCCGTCTTCTATTAAAAGCGTGCTGCGCTCTCCCTCTACACTCGGGCACTTGGCCGTGTGATGAGGATGATGATGATGATGCTGCTGGTGGGTTAGTGGAGGATGTCCTTATTTGAGATGCAATCGTGACACAATCCTGACAGTTCAGTGCTCAAGAAAACTGACACTAACCAAAGAGACAGGCTTGTGTATATATACCAAAGCATCTTTATAACAAGCTAAGGCTCTTTTACGTTACAAGTGAAGTCTGTTTCGTTGTCCTCTATTATATCTATAGTATTCTTTAAGTAAAAATACTCAATATAATAAAGTAAATAATAAATAATAACGAAATAGCTTCGTGTCACGGTTCCGGGCTCTTGAAAACATGGCACTTTCCTGGGGTTTTTCCCAATTTATTACCTCATCCCTCTTTCCAGAGATAAATGCGTGACAAGACCACACATCGCACATCCCGTTCGAGGGGGGAAAGGGCTAATGAAACTGCTATATATTCCTACATCGTCAAGATACAAAAAAGATCCCAATGGCATCAACAACGTCATCGTCATCGCCATTGCCATGAGCATTGGGGTGAGAGCTAACAGTTGCTCACTTCGACGCCGATTTTCCTTTCATTAATATGCGACGCTGCCAAAGACCAGTAGCCACAATAACAACCACAACTATACAATGGAGGCGACGCCACTTGAACACGCCTCCTCGCACGCATCCCCCCCACCAGAGGGAATATGCGAGGCAAACAGTGCAAAGAAGGGAGAAAGCTGTAAGCCAAGGCCACGACTATGAAATACCCGGTACTACGTCTTATATGACAATGTGGGTTGCATACCTTTATTTAAGAGATATATTCAGAAAATAATAAACTTTTTAACTAGGAAAAGTATCAGTAATACAGCTTAAAGCCTTCATTCCTGGAAAATAAAATATCTTACCATTTAGGGGAACTAATAAACCTCAAATTACAGGTTTTGTTTACTAATTTCCCATACCTTTTCTCCTAATAGGATATTTTTACAGGAACTAACCATCAATTATCATTATCTTAGCCTCTTAAATCCAAGATTTTGCATCTATAGATATAAGTAATTATAGATAGCTCTTCCCCAACACAAGATATACCCTTCTTACTCTCCTATTACCAAGTATAAACAGTAAAGAGGGAAAGAGAAACAGGGAAGTAGGGAAAACTTTATCGATTGCCTGCGAGGCTCAAAAGAAATATGAAAATCAGCAAAAAGCTAATGCTTGCTCCTCCTCTTCCTGGGCCTCCTCCACAAGCCTTAGCCTACAGCCTAGCCCGCCCCTCAATCTCGCAGCTGGAAGCCCATGCAAAAGGCAACTAATTGAGGATTTACTTGGAAGCTTACCCTTATGGTTGGATGGATGACCGCTTAAGTGTGATTTAGGGGCTTCCATTAGTTGTGTCGTAGGCAACGGCGACGGTGGTGCACTTCTGGCTGCAGCACTTTATCCACCCGGCCACCGGTTAATCAATTATCCGTCGCTATCCTACATATCCATTGAAATTTCCCGCTCTCTGGCTGACCCACAAATGGTGCCCGGCCCAGCTTATTGCTTCCATGTTCCACATTTTGAACTTTTGTTTCTTTTTGAGTTTTATGCTCTCTTTTTATTTTGTGTCCACGGGTTTTGGTGTCACACAGATGCTGCAGCAGTCCCTGGATAAAAAGTATGATGGAGGAGCAAACTTTTTTCTTGTTGTTGTCCGCTTTTATACCGGTTCCTTGGCCAATTGCCAAACAGAAATGGTACCCTGTGTGTGTTTGTTCCCTAGCTGAGGTAGTCGTCGGTACAGGAAATGTTGTTTACTCTGGAGATCAGCGGAGCGAACAAGCTATAATGACACAATTGTCGAATTACACATCCCTAATTGGAGCACAATCGGAAGTGTTTTCATTAATCAGATCTCTCACGGGAAATAATAAACACCGAACCGAATATATATATTTACTCTGTGTGATAAATAACCGAGTTATTTACCCAACTCTCGCATGAGTTTTCACAATGTGAGTTAATTAAAGGGTGACATGGCAACGCAAATTGACCCTCTCGTTGGGTGGAAAAAAAATAAGAGTAAGTATTACATAAATTGAATTTTGTCCCAAAAATTGACGTCATTTATGAAATATTTCAGGAGACCGGACTGGAGTCGGTCAGCGCAGTGAAAGCGGCCACAGAAACCCATCAAATTGAGTTGAATTCGCATTCTTCGAATATTAAATATAATTTCAGCCAGCCAGCAGTTTCCATCCGTGACAGGTGGATTTCAGTTGCATAAGGTTCATTAAGTCGGTAAGGGATAAAAGGGATTACAGCAAGGCTTAATGGAAAATGAGAAGCGGATGTCTTAATATCTCTTAATGTTTTAAAATTTAAATCAATATGTATTGAGGAGAAGGCATTCAAGTGTTTTTGTAATAATTTATACACAGTTGCAGGCTCATTAATTACTAACTGTCGAAAGAAGCTCTAGAATTCTCTTTATTATTAGTATAAGAAAACGAAAAAACCTTTTTATATTTATATAAAATCGATTTATAACAAGAAAAACCTCTCATCCATTCTAATAACTTACCAATTGATTTGAAACATGCGTTTTCAGTTAATTTTGAATTAATAAGCATTATAACAAATGGATTCTGATAAAGGAATTGACAGGATTTTTCCTCAAACAGCTTTTATACTTGTCTTTGTTGCGTGTGTTGTTGTTGTTATATTTTTTGGCATATCTTAACCCATTTAAACCCACAATAAATCTACAAACATATGTCAGAACTCTAAATGGTTTATTAAAATATCTTTTAATACTTTCAAAAAATATTTGAGACTCAAAAAACTTTGAATATCTCTACTGCTCTCTCACAGCAGACATTTTGGACTACAAAGATTTAGTTTTAAGCTTGATTACTTGTAGGATTTTAATAGGCAATAAAAGACGGCAAACTAGTTTTATGGCTATTCCTGGACTCATGAAAAACACACCGAATTTCGCCATAAAGTGAATTTCCATTTGCAAATCCGACAAGTTAATTTTCATGCCAAGCGCGTTGCAGATTTTGTTGTTTTTGGTTTTTTGTTTTTTTTTTTTTTAATAGTACACCTTGTGCTTTGATCTTGATCGTTTGGCGCTAGTTCCTTGGTCACGCCCTTTGTGGGTAATTCCGCCGACAACGCGGCGTCCATGAAGATGCGGATCACGCACGGGTTCCCAAGTTCTCTCCGTCTCTCCTCCGCAGCTCTGTGTGTCTGCGGGAGAACATTGAACCCGCCAAGAGTGCGGTGCGGTGAGATGGCGCTGATGTAATTAAGTCAGACAATGAGCAGGTCCGGCGACAGCCGACAAGATCGAGAGGAGCAAGTGAAGCCCCAAGTGCCGGAGACTGGAAACAAGATTTATTCCATGCGATTCTTTGGCCCCAAAATGGTAAAGGTCAGTGGGGCCGCGTTTTCGCCGCGTCCAAAGCCTGTCATAGCCAAATACAGAAACTTGTTCGAGAGCCGCGAGATATTTTTTTGGCTCTGTCGGATGTGTCATTCTCCCTGAGTCAGACTCAGTCTTTTCCTCGCTCTTTTTCGCACTTGCCGCCTAATTGTTTCCATTCATTTCGAGTTCATTTTTAGAATCTTAATGGGAGAATTTTGGCAGAACAATCAAAAGTAAATGGAAAGTGAATACAATTGCCGGGCCATATTCGGGATTCGAAAACTGCATTTCAATACGCAGCAAAGATATAACGATACGAAGATACACAGATACATAAGCGATCTCAGGCGATTCGCACATACAGGAAGTTAATTTCACAAAAACAAGTTTTCGAGCGCGGTTTCTTTGCTTGTTTTGTTTTGCTTTGCTTTTATGTTTTTCTGTTTTTCTGCTGCTTCTTTTTGTTTTTGCCTATTTGTGTGTTAGTAGATAAAAAAAGAAAAAACAAGATACACAGATACTTTCACGTGGAGTGTGAAGTCACCTTTTCAGAGGCACAGAAAAGACCTCAATCATTAGTAACTAATTAGGGAAAAAATTATTTCAGTGCCGATAAGAGCGCAGGGAGAGAAATGTTCTTCGCAGTTGTTATATATTCCCCGATAAGAACATCTGCTCTAGGAAAGATTTCCTTCCCAGAAACGAGACTCTGAGCGATACTAATGGCCCTTCCTTCTTCCCTGGCAATACTTGAAGTAATTATGGAGAAACACTCGGGGTGGGGGCGATAACGCTGCGGACATCTATCTCTCAGTGCAAACAATTAAAAGTCCCGCCAGGCCGCACGCAAAAAATATACTTTTGGGGCTCATAAAATATGGAACAAGCTCTGCCCAGCTTGTTTACCCAGCTGTTGTGGACTGCTCGACATTGATTCCGATTATCCTCAAGGGCAAAATTAAGCATAGAATTGGGACCACAAGCGGGAAGTTTCTTAAGAGCTCATAAAACTGATAAACAAGAAAATTAAGCTTTACCAATCTGTGGGCTTAATTTGCATTGCAGTTAAAAAGAACCAGATTCGAATTTAAATTTATGTTAAATAAACAAAAAATGTTAAATAATCAAAATCAACAATTATGGCGGAGATAAGGGTCCACCGACGACGTAACTAAGACTGGCGGCTCTCGGAGATAAGACGCCTTGCAATTGCATTAAAAAATTGAGAATTTGTCGAGCGAGATTATTCAGTTGCTTGACCCTCTGACCTACATATATTCCGCTCTGCCTTACGTAATGTATTATTGTTTACCAAAGCCACTTATTAATGAAACACATTTGTACGTATTTTGAAGTGATGGGAATTTCACAGTTAGGAAATATATAATATAAATTAATTTAATTTAAAAGAATCAAACTGTAATACATATTAAATTGGCATATATTCGATATTTTTCAAGATATTCGAATGAAACTTAATTTGTTTTCCTGTAATATGATTATAACCACATCCTAGAAATTTCAATGAAATCGTGGCAATATATCATATAGCTGCCATAGAAAAGATCGGTCTAAATTGATATATTTTACATATCCATTTTACATATTACATACATTTTACATACATTTTACATTATACATGCTCCTTATAAATGATAAAAGCACTTTGTTAAAATTTTCTTTTACAATCGAACAACTATATATGATAGCTACCATATAAACATATATTGGTAGCAGGGTGTTTCGTGTAATTTATTCTCTTAGCATCAAAATCTTGTTTAATAAATATGTAAATTATCTGCTAGGGTATATTAACTTTAACTACCATGGTCGGGCACTTAATTTCAAGATCGTAGATTAGCTACAAAAACATTCTTTAATTAATACAAACATCCCTTCGCAAGTGTAAAAACAAACATAAAAATAATTTCCAGATAAGCCTATCTTTCCTCTGATCATTTGATTTAATCTTTGTTTTATATAAGTTTTGATTCATGATATAAATTTATGAGGGCCAAACATGCAAAATATTTAGTACAGAAAATATATAAGAACATTGCCATATTCGATGTGATAAAATAACGATTCTCAAACTGCATTGAAACTGTGAGAAAATGTTGCTTAAATTGTTCGAGTCGCTTCTACTCCTGGCAATCTCAATTGTGGTTCGTTCGCTGAGTGATCAATGTTAAGGATACTAAAAGGATTTATTTGAATTTATTTGATTTATTCCTTAGGGTTTCGTGAGAGCTATGTCCGATCTGCGTTTTGAGACATTTACTAAAGTGGAAGGAGATAAAGAAACACTGCTTGAGTTCAATGTGCGGCTAATTGGACGACATCGTTTATTGAATGGAACATTAGTAACCCACGTGGATTTGGATAATACTTATGACGTTAGTATCCGTGTCGAGGGATTTGTCAACGGAGAGTGGAAGCAATCAAACATCGCTTCACGATTAAAAACCTGCACATTCATGGAGACTATTTATGCTAGATTCTTCGAGTCTTCTCTTATGGACACCAATTTCCCCCGAGCTAAAGATGCATGTCCGTTAAAAAAGGGTGAATACTACATTAAGAATGTTGCAATCCATACAGTCGATTGGGTAACGTACATCAGACGAGGTTTAAACAAAATAGAACTTCTTATTTTGAAAGGTAACCAAATATATGGTGGCTTTATTGCCACTGGATCCTTATTAGATGAATCCACTTGAGCAAATAAGCATGCTATCAAAATCTGGCAAATGGTAATTGATCTATTTCATTCCACTTGTGTATGCAAATTTTTATTATTAGCTACTTGTTGTTAAACGTTTACTTTGAGTTTGCCTCGCTTCAGAAAGCGAATTAATATTTCTTCGAAAAAACCTGCTGAAATAAATTCTATTAATGTATAATACATATCGAAAAACATTTATTTATTAACATATTTTCTATAGATCTTGTGCCTGCTTAAAGTTTCAGCTTGTTATTAAAATTCACATGGCTTAATGTGCCCCACCAAGTGGAATAATTGGATTCGTTTTTCATGGTGTAAATAATTCAGAATTCTTAGGTTCAAAAAATAAATGGATACTGCTGTTAATATACGCTCTTTAAGAAATCTAACCCAGGAAAGGTAACTCGTAATATTCATATGTTAAACAACAAAACCTACAATTAGTTATGAGCCAAGCTGAATCTTTTTAACCCTCATCTTTTCTATCCTTTACTCTTCAAAATTCCCTTAAAGAAACTTCACTCAAAGGCTTGACTTTTCCGAAATGATTCTTTGTTCACCGGACGCCCCAAAAGGTATACCCTTTGTCACGTGAATCTGCTTACGCCACATCAGCGTTCAACGAGTTCTTTTGGGCCACTCAAGTTTCCTAAGTCCCACGAGCTTACCCCTTCGTCGCCGCTGGTCGCTGGTGCAACTCGAATGCGTTTCGTGTAATTATTTGGCTTTTGGAATTCGACAAACTCGTTTTAAGCTTTTTGTTTTAAATTACTTCGCTTCGCTATGGGGCCGCCTATGGATCGCTTTTGCTGGAGTTGGCCTGAATGAAAGGGGCTTCCGTGAAGTATCCGAGCTGCGAGCTGCGAGCTGCGAACTGCGAGCTGCAAGCCACCCACCCAGATGACTCGCCAAGCACAACAAAGCACCCAAATCGGTGTGAGTTAGATGGAGTGGATCGGATTACAGGCCGGGCACAGAGATTCAACGGCAGCGGAGTGGCAAATAATCCTCTTAGTCAGCTCGCTTCGGTTGGGTATTTGGCACGACGCAGAGTGAGTTTGAATGGAACCTGGGGAGCTGTTTCTCTGTATCTGTATCTGTAATTGTAACTGGGTCTGGGCGACACATTTGCAATTGTTGTTGCAGCTCTTAATTGCACAAGTCACCAAAAGTCACATGTCACCCACTCTGGGGCGAGAGATGTGCCAAGAGAGTGTCGGCAGATTGTGCATTAATTTCATTTATTGCCCAAGATCTCATCCCAGGGCGAGTGTCTGTCCCACACAAGGTGGCCCCCAAGCTGAATCATCTGCTCCACCCGTTCAGTTTCAGTCCAGTCCATCCTCTGGAGAGTTCGCTGATCTGGCCGATAGCTTTGTCCCCGCGCGCACACAGAGAACACTGGCCTCGATCATTGGCCGGAGTACAGTTTGGCCTCTCTCACGGTAATTGATCGATTTACGATCGAGTCAAGGGGCCCAGACTCAGCCAAAGACTTCCAACAAAGATCAAGTCGTTTCTTTTTTCTTATAATTACAGCCTTGCAGTGGGAAAAATATTACATTAAGTCTTTGTTTTCTATTCGCATTTATTTAAAAATATAAACTTAAAAAAGGAATTACAAGAGGAAGTAAAACAAAGGTTGATTTGGAACTTAATCTTTATGAAAACTTTTTTATATTACCTTGTAATATTTATTTCCACTTCCCCTTAAATGTTTATTTAATATTGAAACAATGATTGCCCTATTTTATTAAACCAAACACATTTCCAACTAATTAATGATGATTTTTAATTGTTTTCCTCGCCCATGTCTTATATTTCTTGCTGTGTGCTCGTTGTCTTGGACATTTCAGCACTGGATGACAGCATTTCAAGTGGGTGTGTTTCTGCAAACCGGTATCTAAGTCAATGGGTATCATTTGTATGTATATATATCTGCATCCATTGGCCATTTGGTGGTACTCGTTCGACCGGCTGTGAAGGCCGTGTCGCGTGAGACACCAACTCAAAACAGAGTGACACAGATAAATCCTATCCTATTACCCAGGCAGATAAGAATGTTATATAAGCCCGCTTGTTGGTACGTATACTTGTTATTACAGTGGCAAAAAAAAAAATGCCTTAACCTTGGGTGGTAGGTAAACCAAAACCAAAACTTAATTAGAAGTTGGTGCTACTGCCACTTCACTTACAATCAATAGGGGAATTTGCGCATTTTTGCTCGGAAAAAAGATACATTGCAGCTTGACGTCACAGGGCTCTTGGGATAATAATTCAAACTCATGGCAAAAAGCACACGAACCAAAAGGTTCAGTTGTGTATAAGTAGTATTGTGTGTTGATTCAACTAAACTTTCTGCAGCTGATAAAACAAAAGACACTTGTGTGCCTGGGATGGGACGAGGGAAACGGGGCAAAGAGGAATGTGGCTAAAAGGGAAATGAATATATGGCTCTGCTCTCGGGAAGCCAGAAGCAAACAAACAACAGTTATTAAGGCAACATTTGGCTGAAATCATTTCACGTACCAGTTCCCAAAGCCTGGCCATATTACTCTTTATATCGCACATACATAACATACACACTATATAGTATCTGTTTGTGTTTGCATCTATCTCGGGGGCATTTGACGCATGTTTGGGAATTATAAAGATGCCAAATAATTAAAAACTGGAAAACAATGGAAGCCGCAACAGCAGCAGCAGGAGCCATGCGTCAATATATCAGAGATAAACAGAAATGCATTGCTATGTATAATAGTCTGAATAAAATATACACGTGTTTATATAATTAGAAACGACCAGACGGCACAGTGGCTTAAGCTTTATTTTAGGTAACATTTGGTCTAGTCTGGATAAATAATCTCTGGAAGAATAAATACAGTGGGAAGTGGGAATCTTTTATTAGCTTAATGAGTCGTAACACACTTTTGCATGTCTTAAAAATTAGACCGGAAATTAAATATAATTTGTTGATAAGAATATATAATAATTCAAGGCAAAAGTAAGCATCTTGTATCAATTTAATCTTTTATCCAAGTATCTAAGAATGAAAAATCACTTTAATATAATTAATTTCACACCCTGCAATCGCCATAACACCTCACCAGAAGCTATATCCAAATTAAGCACTAAATGATTAGAACGGAAATATAAATCCCATTAAATCGCAGACAATCGCTTTGATTTTATTGATTTCCTGCCACGAAACTTGTGCCAAAATCCCTAAGCACTGTGCAGTACTGTCAAAAAATATGATAAACGTGGGCTTGTGTATCCCACAATCAATCCCGGGAGTGGTGCGGGTGGGAGATGTGCCGTCAAAGGCATTCATGAAATTGTACAAAGCGTCCGATCGAACGAACGTACGAAAATAACTCATACGCCGGGGAGGCTTCCGGGGGATGTAAGTAAGTGGTGAGGCGGCGGCGAGGTAGCAGTGGAAAAGTGGACACAAATTCCGTGGGAGGAGTGACTTGGCAACGCGTTCTTCGCTCACTATGTATGCTCTATGATTAAAAATAGGTTTTTACCACAAAAAAAAAAGGCAAAAAGGCAAAAACTACAAACAGTCAGTCACGGCCACAACGCCTTCCTGCTGCTGCTTGAATGTTGTCTCTATGTTTACCCAAGAATCTGAAGAAACAAACAGCAAACAGTCAACGAGCTGATAATGAAGACAAATCAACAGTGCATATACCCCACAGATCGGAGCAGTTTACAGACCCAATCTGGTTGGATAGATCGGATTATGCTCGCCCTCGTGCACTTCAAAAAGAGAAAGGGGAACTTTTCATAAAAGTAACATTTAAAAAGTCATCTTTACTTCAGAGATTCAACATCTTATTTCATCTTATTTCTTATATCAAAGAAGTTCTTCAAAAATATGAGTTATAACCACATAAGTACATTTATTCAGGGATTTATATAGCATTTCCTATAAAATATACAACACAGAAGCATATAAAATATAAATCCAAGCCAATTTCTCTCTGTGCATCCCCATCACTTGCCCTAAAAGAGCTTTACATTCGGTTTGTTTGTTTGTCCGCTTGTTTGTTTAGCATCTTCTCGCCGGGACTTAATCTGAGCATAGGGATTAGCTGGAGGCGAGCACATCCGACACAAGAAACTCCGCTAGAGAAGTGGGAGAACTTCATAGAGAAGTCCAACAAAGAAATGAGAACACAGCAGCACAACTTTTGATCTTTGAATATGTAAAACTTTTATCATACGATATATGTATACATATATGCATGAATCCAAAGACCAGTTCAAGAAGTTATCCAGAAGTCGGTTTTCTGCTCGAAAAAGAAAGTGAGCAGAGTTCAAGTCGTCATTTCTCAATTTAAAATTCAGCTAGCATAGAGAAAAGTTCCCCAAAAAAGTGCACCAATCAAAAATGTAAACTCCAATGGCATTTGTTTTTTTTTTGAAAATGAAAAGTGGGATAAAGTGGGAAGGCGGCGGATTTGTGGAGTAAACTTTAATTGGCGTGTGCAGGCACACATCGGTACTGTGACCCAAAAACGCCGACATGCGACAAAGTAAGAGCAATCAAAAAATAACAACAGGAAAAAGTTGAAAAGTACACACACGAAAAAATTAAATAAATAGGTGAATGGGTGAACAAGTGAACAAGAGAGTGGCGTTTGAATGAATGAATGAATGGGTGGCCCTAAGCCGCTGTTCATCGCAAAAAAAAAAACACTCACACAAAAAACTAAAGTAAACATAACAAAACCATTGGCTTTGGCTTTGGTGAATTTCCTAAAATGGTTATCATTGTTGGCTATTGTTGTTGTCGCCGCCACACAACCCAAAATTTGTATAATTTCTGATCGTTGTTGTTGTTGTCGGGCTTGGCTTTGTTTTAAAATCGCGCTTTCTCCGCCTGAGAATGAGAAACGAAAACAAAAGTCAATGACGAATTTGAGAAATTTCGTGGAACGTCTTCTTTTTTGGTTTTTGTGTCTAGTAACCCTAAAAACCGGAATCAGATGGCGTGACTCTATGTTTTTCCTTCCAAATGGAGCAGTTCCCAAAAAAAATAATACCCCTGCCATTAACACTGGGAATGAGTATTTTTATTTTAACACTTCGGAACACACACATTTGTTCCTGCCGAGAAGCGATCCCAGCTGAGATGTAAACATTTTGCCAACTTATTTGTTAAAGTACTCTTTGTGTGCTCGCTTTTTTATGTCTTTTTAATTGCCACTTTGAGAGGGAAATTTTAAGTGTTTCCAGTAAACGATAATTGGGGCTGGGATATTGGGGGCTGTTCTGAAGGGAAAGGGTATGCCGGGCACACTTCCCCACTTGGCACAATCTGCCTAAATAAACATTGCCTCCGGCTTGGCTAGCTAGTTTGTGGCTATTATAGGCTAACTTCAACTACTTCTTCAAGTTTTCTGCTGACTTTATAGAAAAAGTTAATTGCAATTTTCCGTTTCCCCTGATTGCAACCCACTTTCAGGGAACTTATTTCCATAGAAAATTAATCAATTTTCAAGTGCCATTATGAGGTAACAGCGCTAAGATTATGAAAACATTTCCGTCTATGACTTTTAAATGAAATTAAATTCAATGCTCACTCAAAGGCCTAATTAGACAATATGTGAAAACTCATTCAGCGATTGCACAAAAGCCAAAGGCGAAAACATTTCACTCTGGCCAAGAGATAAAGTAATATAGACACAAAACGGACTACATAGCGAATCGAACAAAAGGCAATAACGAAGGCATAGGAGATATATAGCCTCGCGGATTGGGAAACGAAATTAAAAGTTTTAACGACTACTGCCGATGTCTACCGATGTGAAAAACAATTGACAAGACGACGACGACAGCAAAAGCGTTTATTACAACTTTTGACTTTTAAACAACTTGATGGGAAATATTGTTGAAAAAGATTTAGATGTTTGGAAATTCTTAGAATAAAAGATAGGTATATTAGTCATTTTTAAGTGGATCTATTTTGAATAAGGAAGTATAGAGTATTATTTAAAAGCAACTTTTAGTATTGTAGTTTAAACATATTAAATTACTTTACAATAGTAACTCCCACAATGGAGAGGTAATAATTATATATTTAAGTGCAAAATGTAAGCTCTGTAATGTCTATTATGAGTTATGAGACTTTTTAATAACTTAGTGTCAAGAAAATATTTAAAGATTCAAAGTTTTTCCCATTTTAAACTTTATTTTCCATTTGAAATCGGAGACTTAACAACAATAAAAACTTTTACTCAAATTTCCTTTTATCATGACATTTATCTAAATCTGAATAACCTCGCCCATATAAAGGGCATAAAAATCGTGTGCCAAAAATCAAATGGAAATGGATTCTAAGGGGGGTTCTCGGTTTTTCGGCTGAGGTTGAATGCCCTCGTTGGCAAAGTTTGACGGCAAGAGGAAGTCCTTAAATCGTACCAATCACTGTCGCCTTTAATCGATTTTCCCACATTTTTTTTCGCAAATCGCCAAAGTTTTACTGCAGTTTCAGCTGTTGGAGAAGCTTTGTTTCAGCGACTTTGATTGATATTGTGTGACACACACTCGGTGGCGTTTCAATTTCAGTTTTCGTCACCGTAACAGATACGTTTTTTTCGGGGGGTTTTCGGTGTTTTTTGAGTTTGCCGAAAAAAAAAGACATCACGTAATATCGCATCTGGCCCATTGAAATGTCAGTCGACATGATTTCTCAGGCCATATGAGTGTGGGAAGTTTACAGGGCAGCCAGTTGCAAAATCCATTGACAAATTGGTTTTTCAAGTAAAAACAATTGAAAAATCAAAACAAACAAATCCGGTATTCAGATTTGGCGCCCAACAGGGGTACATTTTCTTACCAAGTACTGTTATTTAAGGATGTCTCTTGAAAAATAATTAGGAAGTCTTCTTTGGAGACCTTATTTAAGGATTAAAAATTGGTTTTTTTAAGGTTTTTTGAATAATATTTTTTAAATGTTGAATTCCCAGCAAATTTGAGGGTATTCTGAGCTATTATCTTGAAAAATATTGAAAAATATAGCTTAAGAAAGAAGTTGTAATTATAAAATCTGGAAAAACTACTCACCTTCAACTTGCTTTTCTGGCGTTTCCTTCCTTGCTTTCAATTTGCGCTGCGCCTTTTCATTCAATTCGATTGTTCAATGAGATTCATTCGCACATCCATTTGCGGCTTAATGTGTAAACACAGATATTTATAAGGAGATTCCCCACTAATCATTTGGCATTAAAATTGAACATTTTCGTTTCGCTGTAAAAATAAATAAATGGGAAAATACATTTAAACTTCTCTGTCGAAATTCAAAACAAAAAACAATCGCAAATCTCTTTCTCTTTTTTGAGAGAGAGAGAGATCAACCAAGCCGCTCTTCACCGAGCAAGTCGAGCGGGACGGAGACTTGAGACCGGTTTGCCTTTTCTTAATCATCGGAAGAGGCAGAGGTGGTGAGGGAGAGCGTGTTGTCCAAACACCGTTAGAAAGAGAGCGCAACGCGATCACTCGATTATGCTGATGCCTTAATGTTGTTAGTGTGTTTCTCTCTGCCTTTCTGGTTACGTGCGAAGATTTGGCAAGCCAAGCCCAGCAGCAGCAGCAGCTAATTGGGGCTACCAACAAAAAAGGGTAAGAAAGAGAGAGGGGAATGGGAGGGGATAGAGAGCACTGAGCGCCAGCCAAGCGCAAGAAATGGAACAGGCCAAAACGTATGTATATTGGAATTACACATCAAGGTGTAAATGCAGTGGAAATCGCTTAAAAGAGACCTCGAAAAAGCCAGCAAAAGGTATAAAAACATGTGTTTGATTTATTTTCGTAAGAAATACGAGGGGGGTACTTTTAAACTATAACTTTAACCAAAAAAAAAAACATAGATATAGATATAAATACCAATATTTATAAAGATTCATATTGGTAGCTAATAAATGTATTATAATGGAATTTTTTGGTATATTTAACATAATTTATATTGGCAATTTGCCAGGAATATGTAGAAAATGCGTTTGGTTTATTACAGTACACGCTCGTTACGAAGAATTAATAAAAACCAAATGGGTTTTAGATAATTTAGTTAATTGCGGGGAGACGAGAAATGTTTTCAGTCTAAGACTAATATAATTATACGATTGCATATATTCGAGTGACTTCTGTATTTATATTTATAGCTCTAAATATGCTAATGAACTCATAAATCAATATTTATCAATAGACAAGAATTATTTGAAAAACATATTAATATAGATTAAGTTATTATACAGTACAATTTTTAGTCAATATTAATTTGATTTAAGAGGTGAGCTTCTCCAACTAAACTACTTTAAGCGTATTTTTCAACATATTTTTTTAATTTTAAAGCAAATCACATAACTGAAATCTAAAACTAATCTAATTATGCGAGCTAAAATGGCCAATCAAAAGAGCTATTGTTTGCAGCTTGGGAAAAAGGTAATAAATCTTAATTTTCTCCAATTTTAATGGATTTAACTACAACTGCGAAAAAGTGATTGGGATATGTGGATTTCTTGAAACCGTTTATAAGCGATTTATTAGCGGTTGTCGCAATCAAATCGATTTGTTGGATAAAAAAACACTTGGGTATTTCAAGGCTTTGCTGCGTTTCAGGGTTTCTTTTGAAGTCGCCACTAATACGCCCCAATAGAAAGTCGCAGCATTTCTTTGTTAAACAACGATTTTGGATCCATTTTGTCACACTCGCTTTTAGAATAGTCATTGTTGTAACGACTGAAAACCAGTTTCATTTTATTTTTCGTCAGTTAATTTCCAACCTGAATCATTCTCTCGAAGAAAATAGAAGTACAGAAGCATATATGTATCTATGAGTACCGCGAATGCCATTGATCGTTTATCGGCAATCAATGAGGATATGATTTTGCCATTAGCACAGGTCTGCAAATCACTCGTCTATTGTCGAAAATCACACAAGCCACAGCGGTGTAAATACTACATACATATGTACATATGAATATTTTGTACTTGTGTCAGTTGTACTTAGCGTGCGTTTTTCTGTTGTTTTTTTTGTATTATTTGGTTCTGTTTTTGTGTTTGCTTATGAGTTGGTTCCGTCTGGCAATGAGCGATTATGCAAAAATAAATCAATTGAAAAGCAACAACGTCGAAGAAAAACCAAAGAGAACGCCACAAAGGAAAACTCGGCAGGGGAGCGCGAGAGAGTAGGCAAGAGGGGAAAATCTGTAACAAGTGCCTTCAAAAGGAAAAAAACAGGGTGTCCTCTTTGCGTCAAGGATTCTGTATTTTATCACCTTGGTAATGTTCATGCTCTTAAAAGAGCAATGAATAAATTACCATAGATAAATTGATAGACAGTGAAAGAAGGGGAATATAGGGGAAAAAATAGGTTAAGAGTACCTTGCACCTGCTAAGGTGCTCAAAGTTTATTGAACAACTTTATCTAAAGTATACGAGAAACTAAGCTAATGTGTAAAAATGTTAAAAGTTTTGTCATATTTTTAAATGCATATTTAAATTAATTTTAATAATAAAACCATTCAGATCATAATTCATCTATTTTTGTTGGATTTTTTTAGATCATTTCTTCTTAAATGTATTAAGTTTTTCGGTTTTTTTGTAATTTACGAGAAATATTGAAAGAAAAGACAGGGTGGAAACAATTTTTAATGTCAGAGAATTAAGTTTATGAATATCTAGTATTTATAGATTAATACAATTGATTTTAGAGATTTTAGTTTTTCGAATAAATATTCAAACGTGTTTTTCCTACACAATTGGAAAAAAAATTATTTGTTCAATTCTTTAAATAATTAATTACACTTAGATTAAAAGCCTTTTATTCAAAGAAAAAATTAGTTTCTAATAAAAAAAAGGATATACATATGTACATAGTTTGTACAGGAATTGAATTGATTGATTGATTTTTTCTCAAAGTGCACTAGATTTTTGTTCCGCGTTTTTTCAACCATGTTTATTTTTAAAGAAACTTGTAGCTCATCCCATTTTTATAGCACATTTGTGTAGCTATTTGAACAATTTTAACATTGAAATACTCTTTTGCACATTTGACCAATTTGTTTATTGCATTATGAAAGAACAATAAATAGTTTACCACTGAGAGAGACACAGAGGCAGAGAGCGAGAGCCCCCACACGCACACATCCAAATCCAGCTTTACCTGGGTATGTGGAGCGAGACGAGTCTGGGAGGCCGAAAAGGGACTGAGAGACGAGGGACATCAAGACGAGACGGAACAGATGTCCACAAAACAGCCACAGACGCACACTCTCTCACCCACACAACAGCACGCACACACATTGTTTAACATCATTTGCATTCACCTTGCTCTCTTTGTTGTCATACTCCTTCGCCAATGCATTTACTCAAGGACTCTTTTTTGCTCTTATCACTTTTTTGGGTTTACTGACCCGTAATTGCACGTTATTTATGTTTGATTGCACCCACACACACACGCGACGTCACACGGATCCGAAAATTTACGCGCGATGCTTTTTTCTCGAAAGTAGCGCAAAATCAATCTTATTCGTTTCACCGTGTTCAACCGCGTACGCTGGAAAAAAATTAACTCCGCGAATAGGGTAACAAAGAGCAGCAGTCGATGATTTCTCTGCCGACGTCGCAACAGCTGATGGCAGTGTTGCTGCAAAAACATCGATAGTACTATCGATAGTTTCGATGTGTGGCAAACAGAATACCTTTATTTAGTTATTTTAAGTTTAAGAAATTAATAAAACAAGCAACAGTTTAATTAGGTTACGATCTTTTTATTATTTGTAGATATATTTATTATATATTTGTAAAATGGTCGTTGTGTTGACGATATAAGAATGGTTTGAAACCTTTATATTTGGACTATCAATGTTATTGCAGCCCTAGTTTCAGGATGAAAAATTGGATTTCCCGCTAAGTTACAAAAATCGGTTAATTTCAAACATGAAAGATAAGTAATATTTTACTATAACGTTGTGTAAATGCTTACATTCAGAAAATAAGTGGGAACATTAATAAACACATGTATGCCACTAGTCAGCTCTTTGCAAATAACCGTTTTAGCAATGTTTTTTTCAAATACAAGTTCCGAAAAGACTCCAAAAACTCTTCGCAATAAAATTCTTATTGAGACTTCCAAAAACCGCCTAAATCTATAGAGAACTGCCCTTATATGGGAGTACTGGATGATTAGCTTTCATTGGTATAAACTGTTATAAAATAATAATAATAAGATGGAACGGTTGGGAACATTGCTAAATGATTTTTGAATGAAACATCCTATTAGATGTTGAAAATATAACTTTAGCGCACTTTTTCCAAATATTACTTACCATTTTGAAATAGTACAACCACTCAATGTTTCCATTAAGAAATTCAAGAAATCTCCTTCCACTTTTTTCAAAATTTTAAGTTTTTTTTTTTACCACATCATTTAAACTTAAATAAAATTCAACCACACAAATGGTTTTTTTAGGTAAATATACATTTATTTCATTTAATGTTTTCTTGCTTTTTCCAACAATGTAAATATTCAGCTAACGATTTTTGCTCTCTGGTATTCTCATTCAGCTTCCTGTGTCAACACGTACCAAGTTAATTTCGAATTGCATTTAGGGTTTTTTTGTTTTTAGTACAGTTTTAGTACAACTAATGGATTACAACAATCGATTATTACCACCTGGTCTCAATAAAAAAGTAAAAAACTCACTTGTTCGCCGAACAACAAACTAAGAAACACAGAACGTGAGGAGAGGAGATGTCAATACTTGAATCAATGCAACTACTAACGTACAGATCTAGTTTAGGTTTAGGTTTGGGTTTTCGGTATGTGTGTATATATAATAATAATAATTCTTATGCCTTAGGTATATATATCCTTCATGAGTGTAGAATCACAGCCTTTTCATCGAACCATCAGAGTTCTGTTGTGTTTTGAATTGTCAAGTATTTCTGTTAGGGTGATATATATCTATATGCTATATGCTAGTTGCTAGTGTATCTAGTTTCAGTAATTAGCATTGTATTTTCGGTTCTGTTAAACAATAGTCGTTAGGTTGGTTAGGTTGTTTCGCTACGGTTCTAGGTACTAAGCACTAACTCTACTAACACTACTTATATACAAATAAATATGTAAACTACGACATAAGTGTGCCCCTCTTCTTCCTACAGGACATTTTCAACTAAAACTCGAATAGTTAACTTGGAAATCTTCGCTAAACAGTTAATTCAATTGGTTACTAAGTACGTTTACGGTAATTTGCAGAGCGGATCAACTAAACGGCTAAATTAACTAAACTAACGAAACAAATATTACTGATAATCGGTGTCGAAGGCCACTTATTTTAGAGTGAAAGCACTTGTGTACAAGTTCATGTTCATGGGTTGCTAGTCGTCGTGTTTCCTTATCCTAGAGTTTGTTTGCCGCTGAGATAGCCGCCGAGGAATTGCATTTTGGCGCTCGATCAGGTAATCGTTGTTATAATCTGATTCTTAGACCCATAATCGGTGATTCTGTAAGGGTATAAAGTTAATGATTTAGGCCAGGTAACCAGGTAGAGTTTCAAAGCAAAGCAATGTACAAATAAAAAGACACAAAATCATAATAAGAAACTCATAAATTCCAGGCAAAAGGTAGAACTCAAGTCAAGTGCAAAAGGAAAACAATTGCTTTCATTTGTATTGTTTTGTGCCTTTTTACCTATAGATTGATGAGGCTGACGTGGAGCGCGACCAAGTAACTAACAAACCCTCACCTCTGCTGCGCTCGCGCTTGCTCTGCAGTATGACCTTGGTGCTGTCGTCGGGACACAGCGAGATACGGACTGTGGTAAGAATTAGGCTGCAAAAATAACACAATTTTACAATCAAGAAGTTCGAATTAAAGAAATTAAAGACTTACCGCGGCAGCACAGCCACCACTGTGGAGAGTAGGATCACCAGCCAGTGGATGGCGGAGCCAAAGCACACAAATATCACCCAGTAGGTGGAGGGCAGGCCAAAGCAATTGACGCACATCGAGTTGTACACAATTGAGAAGAGGTAGAAGGAGCCCAGGCTAACCCCAATGGATATGACATGCAGTACAGTCTGAAAAGGCACAAATATCCAATTAGTTTTGGTAAATATTTATAGTAAATTATATAGAAGACTCACCCAGGAACGTATTTCGATGGCACAATGCACCAGATTGGCAAACAGACAGGACGCCGTGATCGTTGTGCCAAACTCCCAGATGCCCACATTACTCTCAGCGTAGGCGCACAGCGCCACAAAGAATATAACGAGGCTCTGATAGAGGGCATCCAGCAGTATCAGCCAAAAGTCGTGCGGTCTATAAGCCACGCCTAGTCGACCCTGAAAATGAAATTCAAATTAATGCATTGCAGTTGAGTAAGCAGCTACTATCTGGTTTTCAAACGGGTTCCATAACCATATTTATACAGATTATAGAAAGATTAAGCGATTAACACACACTCACATTCTTATAGAGATATGGATTTTTAAGCAGGAGATCTTCGGGCACTCGCTTGTCGTACACTCCAATGGCCAGGGGCGGCAGCGAGGTGAATATCAAGTTGTACAGCATCAAGTACATCTGGTCCATCATCACGGAGCCCGAAAAGCCGCAATATAGCTGATACCAAAATATCAGAAAGACGAAGGCCTGCAGAAAACGGATAAATATATTAAACATAAGCTAAATTAATAAATTTTAAATTAAATACTTACCGCATTCTTGTAAAAGAAATACAAAATCATGCGAGACAAGCGATCGTAGCACCAATAGCCATGCGACAGCAGCAACCGCTCCAGGTAACGAAACCGGGAGAGTGTAAAATCAGCGGCCATCACAGCCTGCATGCCCTCCTGCCCGGAGATGCCCACACCCACATCCGCCATCTGGATCATGGACACATCGTTGGCACCATCGCCAATGGCCAGGGTGCGCAAATTAAGCTCCTCCTTGACCACTTTGACTAGGTAGGCCTTCTGCAGCGGCGTGGAGCGACAGCACAGCACCGAAGCGCAACGCTTGGCCAGCCGCAGGAATGGCAGTATCAGTTTGGACCTGGCCAAAACGGGGTGAACAGATGATTAAGAAATGAAGGTATAGAGAAAGGATAATTCGAAACTCACTTAGGATCTAGGATAAAGGTAAGCGTCTTGCCATCTACCACCAAGGCACGCTGCTTTTTCCTCAACGTCTGGCCATAGCCCAAGGAGGTGGAGGTCTTGGCATTCTCCATGTCAGTCAGATAGAAATTAATGGCTGTTTCTGCTGCGTCGCGGGATCGAGCTGTCAGTCTAATAAACACAAGTTAGTAAATTATAAGACTTCCTCGTTACTCATCTTAGTACTTCTAGTGTCTTTGGTTCAACTCACTTGATCAGCTCCATTTGCTGTGTGAATAGCTTCGCAGAATAGGCAATATTTATGGCGGTTTCTGGTTTATCCCCCGTCAACACCCAAACAGAGATTCCCGCTGCTAGTACCGATGCTATCGTCTCTGGCACTCCATCCTGCAGGCGATCCTCAATGCCCGTTGCCCCTAGCAAGGTCAGATTGCTCTCCAGCTTGGCAAATGAGTCGCGTAGCCTGCGCTCTCGATTCTCCAACGACATCTCTATCTCTTGATGGCGAGCCCACCAATCCGTATAGTCGGCAGAGTTGAGGGTACGCTTGGCCATAACCAGAATACGCAGGCCTTCACGAGCATAGCGATCCAGCTGCTGTTGGGTCTGTTCTCGCAGGATGCCTGAGAAGAATAGATAATTGATTAGATTTAAAAATCGAAATAAAATAGATAAATCAACTCACCCTCGGGACTGTTGTGCGAGCAGGGCGCCAGGACTGGCATGATGGAGCTATCCGCTCCCTTGGTGTACAGCACAATCTCCTGGGTGCCAGTGCGCCGGACCACAATCGACATGCACTTGCGACTAGAGTCGAAGGGCAGAACCTTGAGTATCTCATACTCTACTGTGGCGCCTGCCGTTGGCATGCTGACCAGAATTTGGTTGGCACTGCGATTGAGCAGGCAGCAGTCGTAGCTATAGGCGGCATTCACCAGGGCCAACTCATCAGGACTCTCGGCCTCGTACAGCGGCCGCCCGTCTGCGGTCCGGTATATCGTCTCCGTTTTGGTTGAACTGGAAAATAGGATTAATAATTTATGTTTCCAAGGGGTTCCCTTAAGAACTCACCTCATCTTCATCCGCTTTCCCTGGGTCTTGGCATTCAGGAAGGTGGCTATACTGGTTATCTTCGAGTTGATGACCGCCTTGGCCCTTCCTGTGGGCGAAATACTGTTGGACAGAGCCTTGTTTTTCATCGGCGGCGATGGGGATTCCGATTCGGAATTCGGCGAAGATTCCGCCGAACTGCTGATGGGTGACAGCGTCGGCTGATGGCTCTGGGCGGGCAGGGCGAAGAGCAGGTTGGGCGGTGGCGAGGGCGTCACCGATCGCGACTCTGCCAGACGAATATAGCGATCCGCTGGTATGGATCCCGGCTGCTGCTGTGACCCCGTTCCATTCAGTATCGTGGTTGTGGTCGTTGTTGTTGTGCTGGCAGCCAGAAGCTTCTGTCGCTGCTTCGTATGCTTCAGGTTGGCCGGACTATTATTGCCCGTTTGCTGCACCTCGATAATGCCGCTGGCATTCATCAGATCCCGATGGGGGGCGGCACCCACAATGACGGTGTTGCAGATGGCCAGCACCACCAGGAACTCCTGGATGCGTTGCGCCGGCGGCGTCAGATAAGCTCCCTGCGTAAGCTGCGCCATGTCAGTAATAAGATTATCATTCGGCAGCAGCGGTGGAGCTGGTGCCCCCGGCTTCGAGTAGATCTTCTCCAGCTCCGATGGCGGATGATTGTAATCCGCACCGTTGACCACACACCTCCGAAAGATCATCTTGTTCTCGGTCAGAGTGCCGGTCTTATCGGAAAAGATATGCTGTATCTGACCCAACTCCTCGGTGATGTTCATCGCTCGACATTCCGTCTGCTTATTCGTATCCTGATCGTACAGATCGATGTTGTTGTGAATGTGAAAGACCTGCAGGATCTTGCACAGCTCGATGGTCACGTACAGGGACAGGGGAATCATCACCTGCAGAATGATGATGTATGTCCAGAAGGTCCACATGCCCTCGAGATTGGCGTTCACCTCGAACGGCAGATAGGGCACCGGAAAGTTGGTGAACGAGCTCAGCCACATCCTGCAGCCGATGGCGCCGACAACGCACAGTAACAACAAAATTATCACACACCTAACGGGGGATTATTAATTAATTTAATTAATTTTCTATTAATATTTCACAATCTTCTTTATAAATGAGGAAGTATAAGGTTTCCTTATGAGGAAAGATGCCTTGTAAGGTAGTTAACCCTGCCTTTCTTATCTATTTCTTGTGCGAAACTGATTAACTTTTCCATTAAAGACTATCTTTTAATTAATTTAAAAATAAATTTCACTTGTTCCTCTACATCTTTCCTTATAAGTGTTGTTTTCCGACGCCGCAAAACAATCCATTCGCACGGTCAACGCACTCACCATATCACATCAATATTCATTTGCTGTTCCACCTGGGAGCGCTTGTACCTCGGACCACTATTGTTCAGCATCGACTTTGTTTCATGTCCCGCATAGACCACAATACCCTCAATAAAGTCCGTATTCTGTGAGTGAGATATTGTCAAGATCAGGGGGGATTAGGGAATAGATAGAACCAAAGACACTAGAAGTACTAAGAAGCCGAACGCCATACGTTTTTTTTTGCACACGCATTTTTCGCTTAGGCTGTATCAATGCAATCAATGAAAAAATGGCTCGCATTTTGGCAAATCAAATATTATATATGGTCGTTACTCATCTTAGTACTTCTAGTGTCTTTGATAGAACTCACCTTCAGTCTGCTCTCTCTCAGCAAAAGGCACTCGGTCGATATCGGCACACGCTCGCCAGTTGGATGTATTAAGGCCCCATGGAATCTATATAGCTTCGTTGTCGGCGCATCTGCCTCCACGCGACTCACAAATTTGCTGGGCACAAAAATGCTCTGCATTTCCTCGAAGCCACGTACAACCTGCAACGAAATGTCACAAATATCTGATGGTTAGAATCACGTATCTGGGTTGGTTTTCCTGCTGCACTCACCTCGCGACGTTTCAGATTCGTTTCACCGTCCAAATCGCAGGTGTCTATGTAGCAGACCCCTTGGGGGTCGCTTGTCCGGAGCAGCAGTATATCCGCCGGCACCGTCTCGTTGTTGGACAGGTGGACAATGTCCCCGACACGCAAGTCCTGCCACTTCACCTTCTTATAACGCTCCGTCTCCCTGCAAGAGAAGCCAGGAATATTACAAATTATTATGGCTCTAAATGTCGATAGTTAAATAATTTGATTAGACAATTGCCTGCTTAAATGATTTATGTGTTTTATAGATTAAAATATAATAAATTGCTTAATTTCTTATGACTTAAACTCTGAATTTATAAGCTACAACAAATTATTCTCCTTCTCTATAACTTGTTAGTCATAAATTAATAATTTAAAGCTGTGACACGATTTTATTAAGATATTTGGAGGAAATGGAAATGGGCAGGAGAACACGTTCCTAGCTGGAACCCCCAAATTAAAGCATATCTAATGCCCAAATCTTCAATACATTTTAAAGTCGCAATGACTTCGTTAGGGGTTTTGGTTATGAAAATGAATATTTTATAATGGCAAAAGAACGAAGCGCGCGCGCTCTCTCTGATGGCTTCCAAAATGTCTGCCACTGGTCACGAAATGTCGCTCAAGCTGTCATAACTATACAGATACGATGTATGTAATCTATATGCAATATTCATGGAATGTTCGTCATATAACCGAAACTCAATTATTGTCAAATGAACACATTGATGGGCCCAGAGCCAGGCCAGAGGCACCATTTACATGCGAGTTAAGTGGAGCTGTTTTGGCTTTGACTTTGTTTGCTTATCTGGATGGGTTAAGGTCAGGGATTGGGATGAGTGCGCCCCCCCCTAATGGAGCGGAGGTGTAGGCCGCCGCCGCATGACGGTCAGGGCTCGCATGTGGGCCGGTTATTAAAGTAACAAGTAAATTGCAAAATAATTCCCCATCACTTGGCCTCGACCTTGGCCAACAGGCAGGCGGCACAAAGATGAGGGGCTGGAGTTTCCCTCTGCGTCATGGTGAAAGCATTTCGCGGTTCACATTTTTTTTTCTGTAAAGTTCCATGATGTTGTGTCGCATGTGTCTGCTCGTTCGGGATCCCTGTAATGGCGTCATCTCTGTGCCGCCCTGCTTAGATATTTATGAAACAACAACAGGAGAGGAGGAGCAGGAGCCGCAAGTGCAAGGACATGGACAATTCCATTCCATTCAAGTTCACTCTTGCGTCCGGCGTGGAATTGTTATGGTTGTTGGCAAGTGTAATTTTTTAACAGTCGCGTGTTCGACCCTCAACCAAAGCCACCGTCGCTGTCATTGTGTGTGTGTGGCTGGCCAGTGTCCTTGCAGTGCTTGAATCCATCCAGATTGCGACTGTGACAGGTCCTGCCAACAGCAGGCAAGTCACAGGAAAATAAAATTAAGAAAAACAGGTCGCGCGCAGTTCGGTGAAAGCCAGCACTCGCCATCATTATAATTGGGTCATTAGCAAGATTGCACATTCTAATGCAATTTGCGAGATCCCCTTCTTCCCCCCTCTTGGCCATATAATTATATTTGTGTTTACCCAGGTTCTTGTCGCTGCTCTGCTGTGTTCCTGGCCAACTCTGGTTTTCTTTGTGCTGCCTTGTCCCGGGGAAATGCAATTCTGTAATTGGAACAGTTAACAGCATTGTCGTCGTTGTCGTCGTTCCCATATATCACGTTCAAGTGCATGCCAACGCGCCACCACTTTCTTAAAAGGTAAAAATCGCCTTTTATTTCATTATCTTTTTGTTGTTTTCTTCGATAAGATATTGATTTGGTCACTGTGAAGTGGCTTATTCTCGTGTATGACGACGACAACGACGACAGCGGACGCTATAAACCTTTATTGTTCAGGGTTTTGACTGGAAAACCTCGGATTTCTTGGAATTACTTGAGAGTTATCGGAACTATGTGTAGCCATTCTCCCAAGTCACAAGTGGTTGCTCCTTAATCAATGAAAATGGCAAGTTGAAGGGGTCTCTTTGGGTTAAGAATTCTGAGTAATATTTATCACATGATCCACAGTTGATTGCTGTTTTTTTTAAAGTAGTTTGATAAGACTTTGTTTATTAAATAACATAAAATCTGGGTTATATTCTCCAAGCTATATATAGAACTCTCTGTAATACTTTATTGATCATAACAATTTATTGACCTGCTTATGTGTTCAAGAGGAGGCAACACCTCATTCCTTATTTGACAACAATATATAATCAACACCATACCTCGTTTTACAACCGGAACTCGATCATCAATTGTTTATAATTATGCCGCGTTCTTTTTATGAGCATATTTATTTATTTATTTTGATTTTGGATTTCCCTCTCACTCACCACTTTCCTTGCACCTCTCCAAGTTTGCCATTAATTTTATGTGCTGTTCACTTTCACTGTCCGATGCTTTTTGGGTCACGCGTTAGTCACCACCCAATGACCGACCTACGTCATTAATCATATTCCTTCGGATAGAAAAAACATAACCTTCGATAGGCGGAACAACAAGTGCAAGTTGTAGCGAAGGTGACAGCTGTGGGTCTTGTAATTATCGCCATCATTACGGGGGCTGCGTCGTTCGTCGTCTTGCGGCGCGTGACCAACTGTTGGCCAAGTGTCAAGTCCATTAACAAGCCCCGGATCCCAGATCCACCCGCCGCCGCCGCCAGACAGTGTGTCTTCTGCCCGCCCCGAGGGAGGACATGCAGTAGCAAGGACTGGGATCCCCTCGACAAGCTAGGCAGACGAACTGCCTTGCCATGTTGCATGTCACCTAATTGGGACCTACCCACTTTGGTTGTGGATTCATATTTTACCCCGAGGGCGTCCCGAGCTGTTGAATCTTTAATGGCGCTTTGGCGAAGTGCAATTACCGCGGCTGACTCGATTTATTAGGCGGTCGGTCGTCTCGCGAAATGCAAAATTAATGCGAGTTTAACTCGACGATGAGCACGTTGATTGCTGAATTATTGTTTGCCCAACACCACACACACACACACACAAAGGGAAGCCACTTGGCGGCATAAAAGTGAAACTCACGCAACTTCGCAACCCTAATCCGAGTTTTTTGTTTTCCGATTTCGATTTTAGGAGGCGAGAATGTGGGTCGAGTGGGTTACGCCTTTTTCTTTTCCTCGAACGCCTCCCTCTGTGCTTCTCACACGCCCTTCTCCGTGCTTCTCAAACGCCTTTCTCGGCGCTTCTCACACGCCCTTCTTGGAGGATGAAGTTTGTTATTTGGTTTGCCTTTTGAGCACATGTTATTCCCCACCCTTTAGCCTGTCAATTAAAACGGTGATGGTATCGATCTAGCTCAAAAGCCAAATTACATGCGTCTCCCCTAAAATCATAGCTTAGGCTGAGTTTCAGCTGAATCATGGTGATATCCCGGGCTGCCTGCCTGCCCGTATAATTCATTATTGATCCACGACCTCTTTTGTGTTTCATTTAATTAATGAAGTTTTACATCAAGATAATAAAAATATAATTTGAAGTGGTGTTTTCTCATGGCTGCATTTGAAAGTGGGGTTTTCCCCAAACTAATTACTTTACAAACAATACCAGCAAGCAAGGTACAACCTATTTATTATGCCAACACAGTACAGTAGTCAGTCTCTTATCGGGTTTCTCTATTAATGAATTCATTTGCAAAGCTTTTCTTTGTTTAAAACTCCAGTGCCAAGATAATGGACAAGATAAAAGTGCATTTACCCAGAATTTACATTACAGTACAGTGATCCGAAGAATCAATGCCTTACAATATGTAGGCCAATTACGTCATGGGTTGCAATATTACGAAATTACACTCAGTCTGGAAAAAGATCTCAGGGGCACACAGAAAGCAAATTGTGCTCAGTGTATTGAACCGTGCATTTGATTATTTTAGTGCCCCCATCTGGCCGAACGACCGGCCGTCTCGTACGTACTCCTCCTCGACATCGTATACATGGAAATTTATGTGGCCAAAGTGGGTCATGCATGTTCATTTGGAGGCAGGCAGTTATGGACCTGGGAATAGTAGGGTAATTCTCCTAAAGTTGGCAAAAGTGGGCAAATGCGCATGCCTCCGTCTGCCGTCCGCTGGGTCCGAGTCAATAAAACGCTCGAGCATAAACAGGAATCGGAGGCGGAGCTGTAGTGGGAGTTGGTGGAATGCTATCCGCTAATATGTAAGTTCATGTAGCGGCAAGGCAAGGTTGTTATTTAAAAGGCATATTCCGTAGGCCTAAAGTAAACATGCGTGGGTTGGCGATTAGACCAACTTACACTTTGTGCCCAGACAGCCAAAAAAGACTGACGGGGAAACACACACAAAAACACTGACTAGAGCAGCCTTAACAGGCAGCAAATTAGGCAAAAGCCAACGAAGCATTAGCCAGGTTGTGTAAACATAACCAGCAGGACTTCAGGCGGCACAAGGACCATCTACCCTCCCCTTCCCATGTTCTGTCATAAATAATTCAGCATTTAATAAGTCTATATCCCCCTGAAATCCCCCACTCCACGCAGACGATGAGTCCCGACAGATAAAGTGGGGCTGACAAGGGACTATGGAGTGCTCCATGCCCCCACTGATAGACAGGTAGCACTGATGAGGGCGGACCTTGGCCTAGGTAAATTAACACATATTTACTTCTATTTAATATCCACAATATTGCCTGAAGTTTCGCCTAATTGGGGCCTGATCGGTATCACATATTTGGATTGCTCTTGGAGTCGTTTGGGGAAATCCTTCATAAAAAAGGAATTGTAATTTCCTGTCCATATCCTTGACATTAATTTCTTGATTTTGTGTAATTACAAAAGGAATTGAAGTTATGAAATGTAGGAAAGAAAGCGAAATTTGATTAAATCGTATAGAAAGTACCCTGAAAGTAAAGTACGACCTTTCTTTACACATCATGACAGTAACCTTAAAGTGGTCTTTTCTTCTCCCTCCTTGGAAATGACATCAACAGCCGGCTACAATGTTCCATTAATGAAAACTTCACCCACCACTGCCATTGCCCACCCACTTTGAAGGTCGTCCTTGCAATGTCCATCATGCTGTGTTGGGCTGTGCCGAGCTTTATTGTTATGTGCTAATGCAACCAAGGCGCACCCATTTCCTTAAATGAAAATGGAAAATGAAAAAAGATAGATACCCGGTGCTAGCAGCACAATTTAAAGGATTTCTTAGTAGTTTTAATGATACTCGAAAGGAGTTATTAGTGGGGCTGGAAAATGATTGAAGTTTTCTATGATATTATATGAAGAAATATATTTTTAAGCGATTAAAATCGATATATTTGAAGTGGTATCAAGGAGAGATTTATGTTAAGTTTCCGACACTTCACCAGTTATCTCTTAAGATCTCAGAAATAATCTAGCACCTTATTAAGACTTCCATAACTGCTCTAAGAACCTAACATACCCTTGATCTCCTCATCGCCTAATGGATACGAAAATAAAAGCCAGACAAACAGAGCCACGCAAGTGATTTTTATAATCAATTTTTAAAGTTTGTCCATTCAAGCGGACGAACCATTTTCAGGTTGTCAGGGGCGTCGGAAGGTGGTTGTAAAAAAAAAAAGTCAAAAGAACACTACGAAGATACGCCCCCACCAAAACACACACAATCGCACTCAAAACCAAGCGAAACTCACACCAAGGCGAATGGAGGAGCGCGGTGCTTCATTAACTCGGCTAAAAGCCATCGCGCATGAATCAATCATGTAAACATTATTAAAGCATTGGGGCGATGGGCGATGGGCGGTGGACGGTGGGAGTTGGGCGGTACAAAGAGTGCGGTTCGATGGAGCGAGCACAAACTGACGCTGCCGCCGCCGCCAGACGACGGGTGTGTACTTAACCCACCTCAAACCCCCACTCCGCGTTGGCCACCAAGAAATGAAAAGACAGTTTGGTCATGTAATTAGCTCGCTGCACGCAACGGAGGACTTGGTCCGTTCAGTGCGCTCAATTGCGCGCCTAAATTAATTATTAATAAAGCACTTTTCCCCAGGCGCTCTGCGGGAATGTATTTGTCGCCGTCAGGCAGGCAGGCAGGCCAAACTCATATGACAATTATCGGCCGTAGCTGCAAGTAAGGTCAATTATTGGGAAAGGCCAAACAAAAGTCAGTTTATTTGTCCAACCAATGCCGATGGCCTCACTCTCCTCCATTGGAATTTATCAGGCCATGGAGCTATTCGTATAAATTCCCTAGCTTGCCGCTTGCCCAGAGAAATACTTAGAACGTCATACGATATCTTGAGGCAGTCATATTTATCTCAGAGATTCCTCTTGTATCTAAACAGCAATTTGCACTTGGGAATTGCTTGTCGGAGAGCAGTTGGGCGCAGATGTAGGAGGCTAAGTTACGGAAATGTAATTAAGGGAGGTAACAACCAGTTCTGAGCTCATGTAAATAAACTAATGGAGCTTGGACTTGGGCTTCTCCCTCACTGATTGCATATTGTTACACAATATATATGCCACAGACACACAAACAAAGTCTTCCGCTTGGTTCAGTTTAAGTGGGATCCAACAATTACACTCTCTGTTCGCCTAACAACTAACCCCATTCAAATGATCTGTTGGGAGTTTTTTAGGTAAAGTTTGTCCAAAGTGTTGATATTTGCTAAATAGTCAAAAGGAAATAGCTTTAAGTACACAAATATTCGGTATAGATATTAAATGTTTACGGAAAGCTTTCAAGATTTGGCTTACCATATCTATTTGGTATGAAAAATTTGCAAAATTAGCAAAAACCACTCCCTCAAGACTTTGCCATCTTGCAGTTCTTATACGTGACATTTATGAAGTCTCTAAGAGTATTTAAAAGATATTCTATCTACTTATGTATGTCATTGGAGCTGGTTAAATATTATCTCAAGTGTTTCGATTGCTTTGCAAAGAGTTAGCTTGGAATTTTGTCTTTAAGTTTTATGATATGACAATATCAAGTAGAGAAAAATATGTGTACGGATCTTAGAAGTTCCAATTTAGAAGAACCGAAAAACAAGATTACTTTTAAGTCTATTATTTATAACTAACATATCTCTCTCTGTCTCTCTATAGGTGACACTTCTCTCGACTGATTAAATAGGGAAGACAGAAAATAATTGATTTGTGTTGGCATTTCCTGGAAGCAGGATGACATTCTACGATCTAACAAAAGCCAGAACATTATCAAAGTACTTGGGAGCGATAGCAAACAATTATATTTAATGTTGAACATTGAGAAACAAGCTTAGATAAAAGGGGGAAAATGGTTTATTCGAGGCTTAAAAGGTATACAGATTTTAATTAAATTTGAAACGAGGTTTTGTACGTAATTTTCAAGAAATATAAGCGGAACCCAACTCTAAAGTTTATGCATTCATAATTGTTTCTCTATTCTTTTACAATCGTAGAAATCTTTATTACTTCATCTGTGTATCTTTGAACCCAAAGTCATCACCTTGGTGGCCACTTTTTTTTTCCCGCGGACTCGGCACTTCCCCATAACTTGTCCCTGAGCCCCAAGACTCCGCCCTGAGCTTTGGCTTTGGCTTGAACCCAACTCAGATGGAAACTGGCCAGAGCCGGCGAGTCAGTGACACCACTGCTGCAAGCAGCAAGCAAGTGAAGACGAAGACGGCAAATACACTGGCACAAAAGAAAAACTTGACCAACAGCAGCAGCAGCAGCAGCAGCAGCAGCAGCAGCAGCAGCAAACAGCAATTGCAGCATGGTGGTGTTAATGGTCTCTGGGATTTGTTAACATGGCCAATAGATGGCCAACTTCTCAGGGGTTTCGGGCTTGTGGCCTCCGCTCTGGCTCTGGATTCTGGCTCAACGATTCTTGCTAGACAAACGTCGCTGTATGAGTCTCCCAGCCTGTGACTGAGATCCGAAGATTGAGTCTGAGAGACTGAGACCCAAGTCGGTGGCAGTTAACAGCGATTGCCAACCGGTTTGCCTGAATGGGGGGAATATGGAAAAACCCGTTTGTCTGTTGCTGTATTTTAGCATTTTCAATGTCATGAGTTCGGACTTACACGCAGTGAGTGTGTGTTGTTCGTGTGTGTGTGGCGAAAATAAAGCCTTTTACCAAACGGCAAACAATAATGCCATCGGCCAAACATTAACCCAAAACCAGAGGAGATCAGCACGAGAACAGAGATCCGCCCCAGTAGAGCATAACTATCGGTGGTTTGTCATTTTAATCTCTTTGTTTCACAGAGAGAGAAATATTATAGCACCACAGAACAGGGATTTATTTCTAATATCATATTCTGGGTATGATTTTCTCCCTGTGCATTAGCTAACTAATAACTGAAACCGACTTTAGATACATTCGGTTATATGCTTCTGCGGTGAAAACGCGCTGGCTTCTCAAGGTTAGCCTTCTCTCTTTTTCTGTTGCCTCAAAAAACCCACAAAACCAACGTGCCGCCCCACACAAATTCTTCCCACAACCTTGGCGACCGTGTTCTTTTTCTTTTTTGTCGATTCTATATTCCATATTCTATATGCAGAGACCTCAGAACACGGACTAGAAAATCGTCTGACTCCGTCTCAGGTGTTGACACAATAGTCGGGAATATATTCATGCAGTTTCGGAGAAAGTGCACACTTGTCACCTGGGAGAAACGCCAGCTGATCCACGCCCAGCACTTAGGTAAGGTTTCACCTATGTAGTTAGACATTTCAAAGAGACGACAGACAGCTTGGAAAAAGTTGGACAAAACTAAGGTTAAAGGGAATTCTAAATGGTTATATTGATTATTAAAGGACTTTTTTCAAGTTTTAGAGTTTTCTTTGACCTAACTGGGCTTGTATTGGCTGGCAAAACAGCACAAATATTTAAAACAGAAGGTAAATACATCAAAAAGTATATTAAGAAGCTCTTAGAAAATGTAGAAATGAGTAATAAATTATATTTAATGACGTGTCCAAGTACAAATGCCTATTTAAAAATAGTTCAAGATCCGCATGTGTGTTTCGCGCACTACTTGGCTTTATAACTACCATAAAAATGCTGATTTTACGGTGCACGTTTCTCTGTCATTAATTAAATTTCAATTTTTCAATATCAGAGGTAATTTCAATAAGCAAAAACCACCACCACTGGCTGGAATGCAATTCTCCAAGCAAGAAATCAACGCAAAATGGAAAATAATATTTATTGCACTGAGTGGCAATTGTTGTTTACAGTTTCCGCTTAATTCTGGCACGATTCTGGACTCGTTCAGATCGCCAGATGCCCGGAGTACGTTGCATAATATCTTACATAAAGTGTGGGCGCAGCGCGAATGCAATTCTTCGTTCTGCCAGTTCTGCAAGATGCAAGAAAAATGTGACTATGTAGCAGAAAAACCAGTGGGGTGACCTCGTCCGGCGTCTTCACTTTGAATAGCACTGTGTGAATATATATACATTGTATATAGATACACTCTCTTGATTGCGAATTTATTGCACTCTTCTAGCCGATCGAGTCATGCCCAGTATCAATGGCAGTAAGTGAATGTGGATGCAAAACATATGCAACCGACCGGCAATCACTGGGAATTGACTCAAGTCAATGCAATTAAGTGGAGCTCCTCCGCGATTGAATCATTCGGAGCATTCGGGAGCAGCATGACGAAATGGAGATTGTGTAACCCAAGGAGTCGGAGCGGAGTGTTTGCTTTTCGCTTGAGTCACTCAAAGGGGCTTTATGAATATGGCAATCAGTTGATTTTTCAGACTTTTTACATAGGTCACGATAACTTGCAGTATTTTAAGCCTTTTTTTAGAGTAAACGTAGTATCCATGAATCATATTTTATGCAGTTTCTTAAATCAAAACTTGACGTAGTATTTCCTATCCTAATTTCCCTCCAACTAGTTGTAATTTTTCCGTTGATTTAATTTCCTTTTCGAATAAGCAACACCCTTAATTATTTCCTTTGGACTTCCTGAAATATTGACGTACTCTTTCCATGACTAATTCTCTGTGTGGATTTCTTTGTGTGAATTGATTTGGGAATTAATTAAATTCGCAGACTTTTCACACTTCAATTTAGGTTTAATCACCCGGTTAACACTTCACAAGCAATTCGATTGGGTTGCAATTAACACACAAGCTTTTGGGGGAGAAGTGAAAATTTCCCCCAGATATTTCCGAAATTCAAGTATTTTTTGCAGTCTTCACCTTGATCCAATAATTTGCTCATTCGTAATCAAAATGATAGCGAAATGTGAAGCGAAGAAACCTACAGTAATTCACTCACTTACTCATGATTCATGATTCGGCGCGAATGAACTGCAATCATGGTCTTGAATTCGATTCGTGGACAAATATCGGACAAGCGTGAGATGGTCAGGGCCGTTAAACTGGTAAAGCCCCCTTTTTGGTGGGGGGTACCCGCACCCCGAGTACCGCCGGTGGTAGGCCTGTTTCCAGTCTATAGCCTCAACCGACCGACCGACCGACCGGCTGTGTGAGTCAGTTGTCCAGTCGGTTGACTCCAAACTACCATATTTAGTGGAGCCCCGTATGCGTGTTATTTGCATGTAAAGTGAGGCCTTTTTGTGAAAGGACGGCGGATGGTGGGCTCCACTGGGTTATAACGGTTGCGAATTTGTTGCTTTTGCAAGTGGGCTAAAGTTCATTATTCTTGAATAATCCGTGCTTACATTTTGTTGTAATTTTACTTTACATATTTACATATTTTGCATATCTTGCAGATAAATATTACTTTAAGGGGTTTTCAAAGCTTCAAAACCTGTTGGTAACAAAGGAAGGGACTTTGATAAAGACTTTATAATAAATCTGTCATAGTTCCTTAATTTTTTTTTTAAGTTTATTTAACTAGACAGACTCTTATATTATTTATAAACCCAGAAATCTTGTGTCAACCACGGTTCACGACACGTTTTTCAAACAACAGCGACAAACAACAATAATGCCTTGGTTTATGACAATTGTGCGAAGAGCCTCAAAGAGAATAGGAAAATGCAAATATAATTAGCAAACAACAAAGTAAGTTCATTGGTCAGCGGCACACATGTCGGACAATGTAGAAATATACATAACATAGATTGATAGGTAGGAACTATGGAGACCATATATATTTGTTTCCAGTTACTTGTGGGCCCTGTCTCTTTGTCTTTGGCGGTTTTATTTTGGTTAGCGGATCGTGCAAGCCGGGAAGCCAACTCAGCAATTGAATAGCTAGAGAAAAAAATAAAAAATAAAAGATAGCTCGAGACTCTACACAGAAAAGAGTAGATACTAAATAGAAAAGAGCTTAGACATTGAGAAAATAAGCTTAAATTTTACTTCTAACTAGAAAATAATAGGAATATAATATTTAGAAAGAGAGTTGGGATATTTTAAAATTATCTGTGGATAGTCTGCATGCTTATAGATGAGTTTTGATTCAATTCTTAGGATAGGAAGTAAGAAAATACATCGTTAATGCAAATAAAATAGTTAAAACATTTTATAAAACTTAAGACAACTTCTTATTTTAAGCCAACTTTTTATTTATTTGTTTATTTATATTTTTTATATACAAAACCTCTTTTTGTAACAGTGTAAGTACACGTGCAGTGCAAGTAAATCGTCGCTTTGGTTGGAAAGTCTTGCCCCAGCACAAAGCACAACCAGAAGGAGGCAGGCCCGGGGAGCCAGGTAAAAGGTATGCGTCAACCACGCGCAAATGTGGGACAAAAGCCCAGTCGCAGTCCCAAAGCCGTCGCACTCAAAACCCAAACCCAAACAGAAACCACAAGAGGCAGCAGAAACCGTCAACCATGGACTTGGAGGGGCTGCCAAGAGGGCGGCGGCGGGTTTCAGTTCAAACACTGAGGGAAAGTTTACCCAGTTCGCCGCCGCCGCCGTCGCCGCCGCGGTGGCTGCTTATCGATTTCTAGATCACGTTTTAAAATATATATCGCAGACATGGGGGGTGTGGGGGGCAAACAAACAACAATTTCCATGTGCAACCAGTGGTCGAGGGAGTGAAAACAAATAACAACAATCCAGGACAGACATAAAGCCCCAAACCAAGTGGCAGCTCGTTAAAATCTGTGTCTAGCCCGAGGTTACAACGAAATCTGTGCAAACGGGATGGATGGATGGAGGGAGGGAGGAGTCAGTCACTGTGGCAAACTTCTGGAAACTTTTCCCAACTGCAAAGCTGACAAATTTCCAAGGAGAATAACGTGATAATAATGGACAAGTGACTTGTTTGTGACACTTTGAACCATTTATATTGATTAAACGACCTGTTGGCATGAACTGGTTTTCTCACATAATTCAATTATCCAAGTCCACGTCGGTTTGAGCTAGTTTTGGGAATGTATCTCAACCTATGATTACATTATAATGAGTCTTGAAATTGCATTATTTGTCACAGTTTTGTTTGTTACAAACTGTAATCATTTCAGGACTTAGAATATTAATAATTTTATCTTTTTCTTTGATAAACGTAGAGCCTATTCCTTTGTTAAATTTTATGAATCAGTCTGTTTATTTACCTATAGATATACCTATTCATACGGACATACATTAATAGTAATTACTCTTCTTATCTACCTTTTCCATTATTTTTTTTTGCTCACCACAAAAGCCAGTTAAATTTCTTGAAAAGAACTCAGATCACTCACCCATCGTACACCCTGCAGGTGGTGTTGTTAATCCTCTTGTCGGACGCTCTCCTTCTACGATCCTCAAACAGATCCTTCACTGCCGTCACTCCCAGCACAAAAAGCACCGGTATCATCGCCACCTCCTTGCCAAAGGCATTGATTGCCGGCACCCAGTTCAGCAGAACAATGAAGATAAAGTACAAATTGGCCACGCGATGGAACTGCTCCAGCAGATTCTTCGGTATGAAGGAGAGCAGCGTGTACTTTGTTGTCCGGATCTTATTGCCCACAAACTGTCCATTGGGATGATCCCTCTTGGGCGTCTTGGGAGGCACTGTGTGATTGGGCACCACCATCCGGTAGCTGCGCTCCTCGAACTTATCGCTGGTGTTGTAGTTGCACAGGGTGAAGCGTTTCCACCAGGGCGGCGCCTCTGTCCGCCGGAGTGTGTATATGGATTCGGAGCGAGATGCTTGCCGGGAATGGCCCCGTCCGCCGGCCGCTGAAGTGGGTGCCGAAGGCTCCCGCACCGGCTCCTCCTTGTGACCCGGCGGTAGGATGAAATCCGTTTTGGATCCCACGCGACTGTGACCCCTTCCCGCAGGCGCAGCACTTCCGGGCGGCGAGTCCGTGATTTGGCCCTGCGAAAAGGCCCGTTGATGACCCTTCATGGCGGATTTTATGGGTCGCCCATTGGCTCCAACGATGGCTCCTCCCCCGTGACTAATTGAGCGGGCATGTCCGCGCGATGGAGCCGCTACAGCCACTCCGGGAATACCCTGTCCTCCACCGGGAGCGCTACCTACTACAGGATTGCCACCGGGAAAGACATAGGTCCGCTCCGGTTCGCCAGCTCCCATGGCCATGCCCATGCCCAATCCCGCACCACCTCCCAGGCCCGAGGACGTGGTCATCATCAGGCTGGTGGTGGTGACAGCATTGGGAACCGCTGCAGGCTGGAGGCCGTCGCCGGCCAGGTTGGGCGGTGCGGAGCGCTGCTGCTGCACAACTAGAAACTTTCGCCGCAAGTCTTCGGTGTTCGCTGAGGGCATCTTCGCAAGCCACAACCATCAGGTTACCTTCTTCGGCCTGGCCACGATCTACCTCGGATATGTGTTTATTTTTCGGATGTTTAACTCTGCTCTCTCGCTCTGTGTGGGCGTTTCCTTTTGGTTAAAGATATACAGGTGGCTATAATTGCTGTCCACCTAACACAGCTGTCCAAAGGCTGATCCTAACACCTGGACACGTACGTTGCGGGCGTCATCACTGACCCCTCCTCAGTTGCAGAGGTCATGACCATCTGGAAGTGGAGAGAGAAAAGATTTATTAGTAAATAAGTTTTATTTTCTGTTTAAAAAACCTAGAAGTTTACAAAAATAGCAGGTTTTCAGGAAAGTAAAGTCCTAAGCAAAGACACTAGAAGTACTAAGACGCCGAACGCCATACGATTTTTTGCTCATTTTTCGCTTAGGCTGTATCACTGCAGCCTAATCCGTATGTACACACACACACACACAGTCGTCGGCCGCCGCTGTATGCGTTACCTTGGAGACTGAGAGAGTGAGCGGCTATAGAGCGCGCTCTCCATGGCATAACTATAGTTGGTAGCCTTTTCAGCTCCAATGAGGATTCTAAATATATTCAGAGACATGCGCTAGAAAGAGATAACAAGCGAACGACAGCACAAATAGAGTCCTCAAAAGAGGGCAGTTCTCTCAACGAGGCTTCTATAGTTATGCCATGCTCTCTTTCTTCATCAAAGCTATAAGTGTGAAAACCCCATTGATAAGAAATCACCAGTTTGTGTCACTGGAACCAAAATTAAAAAATATTTATTTGTATTGAATATATTCCATTGGAAATTCCTAAGGAAAATCCATTTGGTTTAATTTAAGTTCGTTTTCAATTAAACAAGAACTACATCTAACATTTAATCCTCGAATTTTAACAACTATAATTTTAATAACCTCCCCTAATAAACCCCTTGTTTCCTATATACACCAAAACTCAAGATACAAAGGCAAGAATAGAGAGGGAGAGATAGCATTTACAAATTACATTCGGAGCGATAAAAATATAACGAGGCTGGTTAATTGCTGCCCAAAAGTTTATCGAACCCGACCGGAGGCACTCAACCACCAAATATAAAAGTATAAAAACGAGAAATAATAATAAAAATGCGTGCTTTAAGTTCGCCCTTGATTCGAGACTTGAAGCTTCCGATAAGCCAGCCCAAAAAACATGAAAATAATGGAAAACATCACGAAGAGAGCACAGTAGCGAGCCGAAAGACCCGCAAGGTCAAGCGTAACGCGGGTGCAGGCGTTGGAGAGGCGAGGTGGGGGCGTTTTCTACTCCAAAAACCTGCATGTGGGCTGGCCCATTGTTGATTTTCAAGATCTTTCAGCCCAATCGATTGCCAGCTATGACAGAAAGATACAAAAAAAAAAAAAGAAAAGAAAAAAGTTCAAGGCTTCCACAGAGAGACACCTTTTTTCACACTGCACTTGAACTTTGATTTTTGAGCTGTCAAAAGTGTCCGGAGGCAAGGTCACATTTTAATGAAACATTCTTTCAAATTCGCAAAACTGGTTGTTTGGCCAACGAAATTCTGCGTGTTACTTCCTATTCCGAAAATAAATTCTTGGCAACCCTTTTATATATATAGTTTTGGTACCGATTTCAAGGTTGCAAATGATTGTTCGATACAAATAATTCCAGTCTCTGGGCACACTTCCATTTATAGAAATAAGCTCTTAAGTGGAATGGAATTAAGATTATTTATTGATTCAAAATAGAATACATATAATGCATAATTTAGCTTGATTTGCTGAGGTTTGCTGAGGTTTGTTGAATAAACTTAGACTTGTTTATTTTTTTTTAAGTATTATACCAGATAAGTAGTATATGTATGAATAATATATGGTTTGTGGCATTTATTATGTTATATTTAAAATGGAAATTGCTTTAATCTTAGCTCAGCTTCATTTTATTTTGCAGAACTGTGAATGATTATATATAAAGCTAAGATAAGGGGTATTTTTTTTCAGCCACGAGCCATCTATGGAAACGTTTGGGGTATCATATGACTTCATTTATAGGGGAATATTGAACTTGGGGAAGAACAGTAGTCTTTCATTTATTAATGTAATAAACAGACGCCACATAAAAAAGATCTTCTATCATACAAATGATTCAACATTAAATTAGAAAAATATCTTGAGAAGAAAATAAGATGACTAGATAGGTTCTTTTTTATTATAAATATCTAGAGATAACTAAAGAAAAGCTCAAATGCATGCATTAAATTAAAGAGTTATTATTGTAACGAATATATATATCCATAAAGTATGATCAAGCCTAATTGAAAATAATTCAAAGTAAACACGTATTATGGCATACAAGCTTTATAAATTCCATAAATATGTTTTCGAGGTCTTTCGTCCGAATAAAACGTTTTATTAATGAATTCCATTCCTAGTTGTACGTTCGCCTCCTTTATTAATTAAATACAAATTAATTCTCTCCACTACGCTTGTATCAATTTGTATTTAATTTAATTTTTCATTGAGTGATGAACTAATTCGGGAAGCCATTCCGAAGAGCAAACTTGCGCCAATGGCGTAACACTATTGCCAAATATATACATGTTTCCTACATATGTACGTATATATTCGATTGCGGTCTCTATATATGTTCGTTATATTTACGTATACCAAAAAAGAATCGTCTTCAGTGGGCATAAGAAAGCTAAAAATGAATTTGGCACACGACCGAATTCAGCTTTAAATTTTCTTCTTTATTTTTTGCTTCTTTATTGTTGTTTTTAATGTGATCTAAATTAGTGGAAATTACCGATTTTGGGCAAATATCATAAATCACGCAGAGAAATAAAACTTTCTTTGTTTGAACATTGTTAGTTTCAATTTTTAGCTTGACTTTCTTGGAGTTCCACTCCCAAAATTGTAAGTCATTTAGCTTTCATTGGTTTTTCGACTCTGTCATGGCCAAGAACCATAAAAAGACACCCCAGACAAGACTAAAGAAATATATATATATATATATATGTATGTATCTAGTATATAGAGAAAAAAAGAAAAGTGCAATGAAGAAAAGAACGAAACTTTTACCAAGTCTCCATGTCTGGCACTTTTAATTTTCCTTTCTTTCCGTTTTACGAGCTACAAGAAAAAAAAAAAACTTTCGAGTGCCAAAACTTGATTTATTCACTTGGCCGATGGGTTAAACGACCCCAAGAAAGCGTCCGCCCGGCCAGACTGATAAGTTTACTCTCTGTCCCGGCCCGGCTAATTAGTGGAAGCCACTTCAATGGCTGCTGCTGACTTCAAAGTGCCTATACTCTATCTATGTGGAGGTATCTCCGTATCTGGCTATTAGCTTTTGCTTTTGCTTTTGCGGCTGTCGATACTCCAACAAAATTGAAATTATTTTTAGCCACGCACATGCGAAATAAACCGAGAAGATAAACACAATTCCGCCGGGCGCAGGCCAAGCCCAAAACCGGGTGTGATTACCACCAGAATCGGTGTATCGAAAATAAGCCGAAAAGCCAAAAAAGAGAAACGGGAGCGGGCAAAAGTTATAAAAATAAATGGCGATTGCGCCGCTGTAAAGTTCATTGCATTTTCAATAGCAACAAATAAAAACAAAACAAAACAAAACGTATGCCATCTGGCCAAGACGTTCTCTCGATCTCGTTCATCAGATGCTCATTTGTCATTGTTATTGAACTCGAGAGCGGGAAAAACAATTTGAAAAGCAATTGACGAGGTGAAAAACTCATGTGAAACCCACTGCAAGCCCACTCTGGCATGCCATAAATATTGAATATTGCTTGGGCAATATATTTTTCGTTTGAGTGCTCACTTTAAGTTCAATCCGATGGCCGACCCGGCCGGCCTTGCATTGAAAACGCATTTATGGTTTGGGCCAATTATAAATTAATTATATATACATACATATAAAGCGGGCAAGCGAGCACAAAACAGTATATGTTTAGTAATTATTATAATTTGTGGTGTGTTTCCAAAACAATGCTAAGTCGAAGCCATTCAAATATTTAATCAATGATATCTCGAATTACAAAAATTACTTCAACCAAATTACCTCAAAAGTTCATTGTTGGCAAGCTATTTTTATCATTTTTTTTATTCTATACATTTGTATACCAATGGTTTCTTATACTTTTGTATATTTATTTAAATCGATCAAAAATTTTAAAATGCGCAAAAACGTCGATGATTTGCTTTGTTATTTTCTTCCTCCTCCTCCTCCATATGGTCAAAAGGTGAATTCAACCTAATTGTTTACACATACAATTCGCACCAATTTGAATTATTCATTTATGAAAAGAATTTCTTTTTTGAAGAGCTCTCTAAGCGATAAACAATTTTGCCAAAACAATAATCCAACAAAAATCGTGTGTATTCCATGTGCTTATTTTATGTAAGTTTCCTGTAGAATTCTGTTTGTATCATTTTCTCTCTTCATTTCCCATCATTAACTTGAAAGCTGAAATGCATTTATATCGAGTTCAAAAGCACTTCGTCGGCCTGACTTGGGCCAGCTGTTGTGCCATTTTTCCATTCAAGAGATTAATGCCCCGGGCAACGGGGCGTATAATTGATATAGCATTCGGTGTGATAAATAATTACTTTCCTTGATAAGCATCAGAATATATAGAGTAGAGAATTGATACCATTAACCCAGAGCTTAGTTGAAAACTATAACTTTAAGTTGAAACTAAAAGCCAATAAATATTCTCAGACTTCGCTAAGAGTATAAATCTTAGCGAGTCAACGACCAAGACAAATTGCATACAAATCTCTGTATATACGAGTATGAATTTTTCAGTCGTTCGTATGCTAATTCTGTGGGCTGGCTTAATTAAGCCATCTCTGTGAGTCCGAACAATGGAGTTCGAAATCTACGATGTGCTTTGGCATTTGACATGGGAAAACTTCCTGAGACCGCCCTGAGAATATTCGCGCCAACGAGACAAATTTCAAGCCAGCAAAAATATAAAAGAAAACAGCAGCGAGCCTCAAACAAAGTTTCACAACTAATTAGAAACTGTTGACGGGGGCGCCGCCACTTGCCGCCTATCTATTCAATTACATCAACGCAACGTCACTACAGTTGACAGGCAGGGCCACAATTTATGCTGCAGAAGAGCTCGTGCTCGTGACAGAAAAAAATTAGAATAAATAACTATTTTCTTTGAGTAATTTTCCTTTCTTTACATAAGGAGTCTTGTAATTTTACTCTATTAAAAAAAAAACGACAAAGAATTTATAATAACTCCTTATTATGTAAGGAAACTTAGAATATGATATACAATTTTTGATGGGAAGTTATTTTTAGAAGCAAATCTTTTTAGTTGTATTTTCTTTCAAGACCTAGATCTAGATCTAGAATCTAGACTACATATCTAGACACTTTTTTCCTTTTAAAACCCCAGTACTTCTTCCTCACGACTCACGACTTCTTCTTAGGCTCCCCTCTAGCAAGTCAACAGCTGGGTTTTGTACACTAAATTTCCTACTGATTGAACCTTTGGCCCAAAGCAAGCAAAGCAAGCTCGAATCGAAATTAACATACAAATGTATTCAATTATTCGCATTCCTTCCTAATTTGCCACAGTGCCAGCCAGAGATCGATTGGCTTTCGATACTAACTAAGTAAGTAATAATACAATGGGGCGCATATGCCTCCCTAACACCTGCCCAAGTCGAAAGTCATTAAATTTAATGGCTGAAAGGTGTGGTGGTGCAAAAGGGAATGAAAGGGAATAAGTAATGAGAGCGAATGGAAGGCAAAGTAATTTATTTTATTTTCTATGAACCACAAAGTGTGCGGGACTGTGAAAAGGTCAAGACAAATAAAACAAGGTAAAATAAATAATATATATTTTTAATTTATAAAAAAAAGTTAGATTTTAACTGCAAGTACTATCTAGACTTTGCTTTGAATCATAAATAAATATGGTTAAATGCGTTAAAAAAGTGTGCAAGCAAAAATAGAGCTCATAAATAATGCTTTAAAAAATGAGGCGATAACATAACCAAGATTTTTATATTTACTTCACAAAGTAAAAGATTAAAGACTTCAGATTCATTGTTGGTGGTCAGCAAAAACGCATGGATGGTACTATTTATAAACATTTGCATGTGTTTCCGTCTTTACTTTTGATCTTGTTCATTGGTCAACACATGGGAATGTCCCTACGAGCTGTATCTTTCGATATTTTTAGAATTTTTCATTGTGTTGCATGGGGATTGACAACAATGGTTTTTTTTTGCTTTCATAACAAAGTTCAGCATTTTTGTTAAAAAAATTGTATTAACATTTCCAAAGAATGGGCGCAGCAAGCTAGCTTTGCGTATGACAACCTAAAGACAAAGTAAGTTGCAAAAGATAAGATTGAACCTTATAAATTGAGCAATAACCGATAAGGTAAAGCACAAATCATAATGACAGAATGGGGAGTTTTACGAGCCTTATCCATGCAATCACAATCGAATCGAATAGCTATACAATCCAGAACCGAACACGAAACCCACCAAATCGCAGTCGAACCATGAGAACGCAATGAGGAATCAATTAAGTTAGGCCAGTGCCAAATAAACCGAAAGTGTGACTGCGCCACTTGAATGGCAGAGTACATAGTATAGCTTACCATATGATATACACCCAGGCAATGAATATACATATACATATATAGTGAGCATATAGTATATAGCACTCTGACAGCTGACGTCGTGATAAGGCACCGGAGGCGAAGAGACACGCTTTGCCACCAGGCCACGTACACCCAGATACAAGAGGCATTTTCCCCGGAATTTGCTTATCACGTTACACGCGTTGGGAGCAACGGTTAATGGTTAATGCCAGGAACGGGAACTTCCCACATAGAATTCCCATTCAGAAGCGCAGAAATATTGCGTACTAGTAACTATTTGGCACTCCCCAAGTAATCCAAATACTTGGTGATAAGCTACATTCAAAGTAAATAACCAACTCTGCTGGCTAAACCAAATCCCTTGATAATCTAATAATAATACATACACCCTGTATTTGGCTAGATATCTTTGTTAATTACACATAAACATGTCTGTGGCCAGCAATCAACTGGAATAGGTAGCAATTTAGTTGATCTAATTATCTGATAATAGGAATGCACACATTTCGTTTCGAAAACATTCTAAACAAATCATCAAATCAAAATATATAGGGTAAATAAACAAAATATATCACAAATTTTAATACTTATTTTATACTTTATCAAGTTTTTAAAAATATAGAACAAATTAATGTAACTATTTGATCAAAAAACAAGTAAGAAAAGCTAAATTCGGACTAAGCCGAAGTTGATATACCCTTGCAGATAATTTGTTAATTATTATAAACGATTTCGATATAATATAAAATGTATAGTGTACAATTTATGCAACATGTCAAATTCATATGTCAAATTTGAATTTTGACCGATCTTTTCTACGGCAGATATATGATATATTAGGCCGATTTGAATGAAATTTCTAGCAGGTTGCTATAATTATATTATAAAGGAACAAATTCGTTCGAATATCTTAAAAAATAGCGAAAATATGCTCATTTTTCCATATCGTTTCTATGGCAGCTATAGGATATAGTGGTCCTATACCGGCCGTTCCGATATATAGATATACTGCTTGCAAAATATATACGACTATCCTGAATGTTTCAGCCCGATAGCTCAAAAACTGGGAGACTAGTTTGCAGATAGACAGACGGACATGGCTAGATCGACTCGGCTGGTGATGCTGATCAAGAATATATGTACATATATACTTTATGGGGTCGGAGATGACTCCTATTTTTATGCCTGCAATTGTAAACTTTTTATGCGACACGTCGCGAGCGCTAGGTAAATTTCGGTCATAAAAATCAAATACGTACTAAGCCAACAATAATCAGTAGCGTTAAACTGTAAAAGCACAAAAATAAAAACTGAGATAAGTCGACTGTTGCTTCCGTTTCTCTCTCCATTGTTTCTGTTTCTTTTTCTGCTTTTGTCTCTGCTTCATCTTTGGCTGCTTTTGGGCTTCCACTGCATCGCGAATTGCGAATTGGAGTCAATTGCCTCAAGCTCTGCCCTAACGGTACCTGGAGCAATACGGAATGGGGAATGGGGGGTTGAGAGTGCTTGAGAGAGAGATTGGGGGAGTGCAAGAGACAGAGAGCAGCTAATAGATTGCAAGAAACAGAGACAAGCGAGGAGCAAACATCGCATCAAGTAACAGTTAACAGTATTTGTCTGTCTCTGTCTTTCACTTGGCTGCAATTAGTCAGCGAGTAACGTCAACTAGCGTTGAACTCAATTGAGGTAAAGCTGGAAAAGGAGAGAGAAGAGGAGATGCTTGAAGAAATACTCAAAGACATCGCACAGTGGTTGTTGTGGCAATAAAACCCGAGAAGGGTTCAACATGTCAATGCGTGACCCAGAATTCTAGACCGAATTGAAGTTACCCCCTTTTACAACGTCGAAAAATAGAGCAGTAAAAAGTAGACATTGAAGGAATTTTAATTATGTCACAGGTAGTGGGCTTCATTTTATTTTTCAGCTCGTAAGAGTAGTAGAAAGGCTCCAGGTATGTGAGCGGAAATTTTCGACAGCTGTTACTTGTTTAATCTGTTTTGTTGAAAACGAAATCGAAACGTTTTTGTTTTTAAAATAAAGTCTCTTCTTATACAGAATACTACTTGTTTACAATTCCTATACAATACCTATTGCAACATAATAACATCAGTCAGTTTATGGTTTACGTTTCCAATACCACTTAGTTTTACCGCTTTGAGATTTTTTACTAAGGTAAACAATGTTGCTCTCTTTTTCTAAGCAGTTTTGTTCTTTTTGTAAGTACTTCCTCGTTTTGTTATAATTGTATTAATACTTTCTCCACTTAGTCTCTTGGTTCACAGTTCTGTGCTAATTTCCTGGCTTTCAAGAGGTAGTAGACCTTAACTTAAAGTTGAGACTAAAGAACATTAAGATGGTTTTTTTGAATTATTATTTTCCCTAGCCTGTCATAGAAACGATAGGATCAAATGGAAATTTTAATGAAACATTCACGTTCTATGCAAGTTTAAAAGGACACACTCGAAGTTTGTACAAGTTCTACTTGGAAACGGATTTCTAGAACTTGTAATTCTTAATGCCTCTAGAAGAAAGATTGCCAGTACACCTGGCCCTCGCTTAGCACGGGGGTTACGTTCCTAGAAATCCTCGTGTTAAGCGAAATCGTGTTAAGCGAAACATGGATTCAGTAC
>JAEIIU010044774.1:0-77961 GCA_018874675.1 Drosophila baimaii | reverse complement strand
CCAATGAGATGTCAAGTGGCTAAGATGGGGAGCAACTCATGCTCAAGCTGAAGAAGGAGCGTTAAATGTTAACAAACCTCAAATATATAAAACCAAAGTCGCCCCTTATTTTGTACGTAGACAGATTTTGTACTTTTCTTTTTTAAGGTTTAGGATCTTATTTATATTTCGTATGAATGTATCTGCACCTCGGCCAAATAATCAAACGGAGACGAAGGCTGCTGGGTTTGAAAATCGCTTTATTTCACTAGTCTGCTAGGCAAGCATTCCATGCTCTTGTAAAGATTACACTTTAGACTTGAAGACGCTGCTTAAGATATTTATTTACGGAGAACCTACTTATTATCCAATTACTATGATCTTATAATTACCTGTAATCGTTCTGTATCCAACAAATCTCTCGAAACTTAATCGGAAAACGAAAGAAAATTTTGTAAATTAAAATTTTACGACGCTACGCTATGTAAAGTTATGGAAACCCAATTTTAAAAGATCGATAAATAAACGAAATTCGAAGTAATTACAATTTTATTGGTACAAAAAATACGAATCGGATTCACGCAAGACAAAATTATACAAAAAAAACCGCAAAGGGGACACATACACAATGATTTAGAAGTTATATTTCTTCTTGAGCCGCTCACGGATAAGCAGGCCCTTGATCAATTTCTTCCAGTTGCCATAGACACGGGTCTCGTACTTCTCCTGCTCCTTGCGCGCCTGCTCCTGCTGGTCCTCCTCCCAGGCGGCCGTAACCACCTCCCGGAACTCTTCGCAGACAATAAAGCCATCGTACATGGGATGGCAGGCGCCCTGATGGAAATCGAAGCCAATCACTGCATTGGCACAATCAATATTCAGCTTCTTGCAAACGCGCATCAAGCCGGGCACTGCAAATGGATAATAATGATGAATAATAGTTGATGAATTAGTTAATAAACTTACATCTCAAATGGACCGTCTTCTTGGGCAGCATACAGGCCTTGAAGAGCTCCACATTGCCATAGGCATTGCGCGGCACCAAGCCATTCTCGGCCGTGGGTGGCTCGTAATCTTGGGTTTGCCAATAGCCAAAGATTTCCAGCGGCTGGTCCTTGATGACAGAGCGTGTGAGCTGAAGGATGAATGCAAATTAGCGTATATTTATCTGATAGATTGCAGCGAGTGTAACTTTTACCTTATCCCACTTTGGCCGTGCCTTGACCACTTTGTACGGCTGCTCGCCCAACTTCACGACTCGAGCGCTCTTCAACCAGATGTCCCGCGAGTGCAGCACATGGACACAATCCCGGGGATACACAGCTTCGCCGCGGATAAAGCCCACGGTGGGCGCATCCGGTGGATACAGACCCTGGAACTTAAGCAGGTGCCTTTCCAAAGCATACAGCGGATGATCCTTGAACTCGGCAATGGACTTGGGCAGCGGCTTATTGGCATGGATGCGGCGCAGCTGCTCATTCTCGGTAATGTCGCGCTTGGTGCGACGTCCCAGATACGGGGTGATGGTCTCATCCAGCCAGGCCTTCTCCACACGTTGCTTGCGCACTGTGGTGCTCCAACTGGAGCAGTAGCGGGCAGTCACATCCTTGAGGCTCTGATCATCCTGGAAGGCGAACACGTAGGCCAAGCCGGGCGATGCATTTTTCTGTGTAATATTCAGTGAGTAAGGTTTCACCTTTCCATGAGATCCGGAGACTTACCCTTATGGTGTCCACGCAGTGCAGCTTGCCCTTGAACAGGTCTATGCAGATCCACTGCTCCTCGACCTCGGACCACACCTCAACCCACATGTCGGAGGCATCTGAGCGACGCTTAACCTTTGTGCCGCCCTCATCGTCCGTAGAGACCACTCGCCTATCTTTCCGCAAGTTCTGCACGGATTTGGGCAGCACCGGAGCCTTCTTCACGGGCTTGGCGGGCTCGAATACCTCATCAGAGTCCTGTGACCTTTGCAGCTTATCCAGCTTTGGACGCTTCTTGGGCAAGGGCACCGCATCATCACCGCCATCCAGTTGGGGAATGCTGAGAGCGTTGTTGTCCTTCTCTTTTCGCGTTCGCAATTGCCGGCCGGCAGCTGCATCGGCGGTTAGGAAGCTGGGAGAGATCCGGGCCTTGGTGTCGGGACTCTTTAGACTCTTTCTAGGCATCGGATTGGGTTTACTCTCTGGTACCTCGGGGGATTTGCCCTGAAGAAAGCTGGGAGATATGTGCACTTTTGGGGATTTGCTGCGCGTTCGCGTGGCCCGCTTCTTAGGCTCCTCCTGGGAACGCTTCTCCGCTGGGTTGGCATTCTCAGCATTCTCGCTGTGCTTCGTGGAACTCTGTAGCTTTACCTTGGATAGAACTAGCTTGGGTACGACCGGGGATCCAACCAGCTGCGGAGAACTGATGCTTTTTGTCTCCTGGACTTCGACTTTAGGCTGCTCCTGACCCCGGCGGGTACGTCCAGCCACTGGAGAGAAGGTGTCCACGGGCGCCGGGGCTACCCGGGGTCTCTTTTCTTCAGTGGCCTCCGAAATCTTTTGAGTTGTGACCCTTTTTAGCAAGGACAATTGTGGCTTGGCTTTGGTTTCGTTCGCTGGGGAAACCTTAAGAGCTGCCTTGGAGGTGGATGGCTTCTCCTCCAGCGATGTGTCCGAGATGCTGGACTTATCGGATCTGCTTACTTTGGCTTGCAGCTTGGAGGAGAGACTGGGCTTCTCTGGCTTTTCCTGCTCCCTTTTGACTGTCCGTGAGCTTGGCTTGCCTTCGACTGGCTTTGATTTGGAAGCTTCCTTTTTTGATTTTGTATTTTCCGTTTCCTTCTTCAAGGGTTTCGTGTTGGGCGAGGACTTACTCTCCGTTCTGCTGGTGTCCTTCTTGGCATGGCTCTTTTTCTCAGCTTCCTTGGATGTAGTTGGCTTGCTGCTGCTCTCCTTCCCTTTTGCCTTTGTGGATTTCACTGCTTTCTTATGCTTTTTGGGCTCATCCTCATCCCCCTCACTCTCCAGCTCATCCGAGTCCAACTCCTGGCTCTTGTTTTTCTTCTCATTCGTCTTCAGTTTGATGGGAATCAAATCACTGGCCGCCGGTCGCAGCGGCATGGGCTGGAGGTTCACGATCAGGCGACAGTTCATTCCCATTCCCCGCGCAAGGACAATGAATATGAAGATCATATCCTGCTTGCAGCGGGCTTCCTTGCGCTTGATCTGCGCCAGCAAAGACTCCACAATGGACTTCTTCCCGGGCGCCGATTGCTCGGAATATAGGTTGGGACTCAGCAGCTTGATGGCCGTCTTGAACCAGGTCACAAAGCTCTGCAAATACTTGAGTTCCGTGCCCCGTTCCGTGGGATAGGCATTACGGCTGGGTAGGAGCTTCAGGGCAGCCTCCATCAGGGCATTCGATTCGCCCAACAGGCGGTTGTACTTCAGGCTGCGAGCCATCTGGCACATCAAGCTGACCTTGTGCAGCAACAGCTGGCGGTCCTTGATGTCGCGATTGAGGCGACGCTTCAAGGCATTTTCCAGCTCCAGCTGCGTCTTCTGCTCCTTGGTGGGACGCAGTCCCTGGAGGCCCACATGGATCTCCAAGTCACCGGAGATGTTTGGCGTGCCGCCATCTTCCTCTTCGTCGTTGGAATGATCCGCATCTGGAAAGGGAATCGGAAGTGGGGTGGAAATGAGGCACTGAGTGGAGTGATAACGATATCCTGTGATGGCTTAAAGTTTTAGAGACTCTGGATTAATGATTTTTGCCAAAGAAAAATTAATTAAATAAAAAGCTGTTATAAATGTTAAATAAAAAGATTAATTAACTTAAAAGGAGTTTTATCTGGTTAAATAATCAAATAAATAAATTTGGAGTGTCATGGGCTTTAAAATCAATTCAAATTGTGTCCAAAAGTATGCAATAAAATATTGCAAGTCTTAAATGTAGAAGTAATATTTTGTAGCATACTTTTGGGCCTATTTTCAATAGATTTCTAAACAATTTGTCTAATTAAATAATAAAATAAATCAATAAATGAAGAAAATTAAATAAACTAATATAAGTACTATAGATATTCCATCACCAATGATAATGCAGGAGGATCTGGGGGGGCAGGGAAGTTAGGCCGACAAAAAAAAAACACCCAGAACAGAGAGCCATAGAGTCCTTTCAACATTTTGCATTTATTTATTTATATCATCATTTAAAGTGCATTTTAAATTTCAATTATTGAATTAATTACAATCAACATCCACTAAAATTGCGCTAAAAGTACGAGTTTTCCATTTGATTTGATTTATTGCATCGTTATTTCGAGTATTTTATCGTTAGTTATTTTATTTAGATGTTTATGTTAAGTGAATACAATTTTGCTAAAGTAAATTCGTTAAACATCAGTTCTAATTTCGTTAGCTACTTTGTTATTTCGTTTGGTGAAACACTTGCAATTGCCATAAAGTAAGTACACATTCGACTAGCTATTAAAAATCATTATGTTATTTATTACTGGTTTTTTGTATCTTTAAAATCCTTTCAAGTCACTTGGACTCATTCTTGGTATCGCGTGGCAAAGAATAATAGAAAAATCACTAAAAAACAATCAAAATAAATGCATTTTCTGTACTAAAGTATAAAGTATTGTTGAACAATAGATTTGATTTTATTCGAGGTGTGTGTGTGTGTGTGCAGACATTTAAAACCACGTTTAGACTTCAATAAACATTTAGTTTATGCTTTTAACTTTCTTCTTTCTTTAACTATCTTTAACACGCAGATTGAGCTTAAAAGCTAGTGCAAAAAACGTTAAGAGAATGTTCTGTTGATTTAATTTATGATTTTATGATTTCTTTTGACAATAAAGGAAACTTTGTTGTGTTTTTTTTTTGTTGATTTTAAGAAGCGTCGTTCTTTCGTCTTTCAGCTTTCTATTTGAGTTCGTTTCGATCTGACTTGGATTCCGATATATATGTATATACGTATATCTCATAAATTACGGGCATGCAATCAAAGGACTCATGGCCTGGTTAGTGGGTATAATAAATAGGTTTTTAGTAAGCCAAGTTTCTGGATAAAGCGTTCGCAGCAAGAGCCATTTCATACGCTAGTTCCTCAGTCTAATCGACTAACAATATATATATGTTACAGTAAATAGGTATATATTGTAGATACACATGGCCATTCTTTAAGCGCGGCTCCTCCAAATTTACATTCATGCACATGTACAGCTGCGGTCAGAATAATAGAGTCTACAAGGTCGGTCCTGTTTGTGTTGCAAGTATTTTTGGGGACTAAGGAGTTGTAGCAGATGTGGGAAACCTACTAATAGGACTAAACTATCTTTAGGGATGTTAAGGAAACATTTTTCTAACAATTTTACACAATAAACAAGGCTTAAAAATGTAATTCAATGGTTAAAATTGTCTAAAACATGAATAAACATGATTGGTAAGCAAACGGTTACTAAAGGAAGTTCCTAAAAAAGGATGTTTCAAACCTATAAATAGGGGGAACTTGGTAAACTATCTTTAGGGAAGTGAACAAAACAATTTTCCACAAAAAACAAGGCTTTAAAAGAAAATCAATGGTCAAAATGATTTAAAACATGTTTAAACATGACTGCAAAGCAAACGATTACTTAGGAAAGTCATGGGCTATGTCTAGGAACATCCAAACAAGATATTTGGGTGTCCATCTATTCCCTCATTCATTAAATATGTATACATTTTAGAGTCTCTTCTATTATTTTGACCGCAACTTCTCCAGTTGGTTTAGTAATTTCTATATCTCCACATCGACGAATAAACTTGGTACAAACAAAAACTACAACAGTCTCATACAGAGCAATTTGGAAGCTTGTTTCTTTCTTTTTTTGTTTTGTTCATTATCAGATACCAGAAATCCCAGCGCCACAACCAACTTTTTTTTTGTAAGCCATTGCTTCTCACTGCCATCGCTACCTTCTTCTTTCGGGAGACTGGCCGTCAAACTACTTGTATTTTCGCCTACCTGCCACTTCCTCAAAATCGGAGTCGTCGGTATCGCCGGCCGCGGCGACCACAGTGGACACGGGTCGCGTCTTCGTGTGGCGCTTGATTCGCGTCGATTTGGTCTTGCTCAAACGCGACGGCCCGTCCATGGGTGGCGGCAGCGCTGGTGCTGCTCCTCCCCCTCCTCCAGATTTCGTTCCTGGCGTGACCTTCGCTCCGCGCCTCTGATTCCCCTCCTGCTCGTCCTCCTCGTCTACATTCTGGTAGTTCTGGTTCTCGCCCAATGCAAGCAGCGCATTGACATCCATGGTGGCAGCCTGGCTACGCGGCGGCGTGGCCGTGACATTCCGCTTGCTGAGTGCATCCCGCGTGCGCTCCAAACTGTTGGCGTTCTCGAGGAGACCGCGAAAGTCGAAGGCATTGCCATCGGCCTTGTCCTCGATGCTGCTGTCGTTGTTGTCCTCCGAACCGGAGCCGGAGTCCGAGAGGTTTGTGATGCCGGCATTGCAATCGAATTGCGGCACCGGTGACTTCTCCTTCTCCTGCGGCAACGGCTGCTGCTGCGCCGCCGGCGGTTGGCCGACAAAGAAGCTGGAGTGCAGATCGAGATCGGCTGGATTCACCAGGTAGTCCTCCACACTGGATTCGCTGCTGGAATCAGCAGCGTTGTGCTGATCCCGAGCACCGCTTTCATTGGGCGTTCGGGCGTTTTTTGACCCCGACGCCGAGGGCGAGTTCTGTTGCTGGGATGGCGATGTTGGAAAGGTCTTGGGCGGCGGCCGGTACTTGTTGTAGAGCTTGGAGCGTAGCGACTGCTGGCTGGGCTTGCGCTTCTTTACCGACGAGCCCTTGATGCCGCTAGGCGCCTTGTGATCGCTGGCGATAAAAGGGGAAGAAATTAATAAAGGATGGGGTCACTGGGTCACTCGGTCACCGTATACCCACCCTTTTCTGCCCGCTCCGGCGGATGAGCGACCACTGGAGCCGGCTGCCCCGCCAGCGCCTCCTGCCGCCGCTGCGCCCGCCGCCTGCAGCTCATCGAAGTCGCTGTCATCGTCGTCGGAGGATTCACCCCCCTTGGCGTCTTTGCTGGGCTTCCACTCGTCCTCGCTGGCCGAGAAGCCTTCGGACACGGAATCCTCCTCCTCGTCGGACATCTTCTCTTAATCCTTTCGGGCGCGTTTTACATTTATGTATCGCGATGCGTGCCACTTACAGTTATTGATTTTTACTGCGCAGTTTTGTAGGACAACCGTTACACAAGAATATCCTCTCCGCTTTTATAGGTAGTCCATCGGCTTCTGCCGTGGTTTTGGCCAGGATTGTGCCTTGATTTGAGCTCGGTTTTCGGTTTGCTGGACGATTTAAACCAAATTGCGAAATTTACATTTTCGCGGTCGGTAGGAACACAGGCCAAAAGCGGAGGGCGAGAACAGCGCGTCGATTTAGCAGTGTTGCTAAACGTCAGATTGTGATCGTATAACGGGTTCCGGGTTTGTTTAAGTTTTGACGGATTCAAGGCGAAATTTATAAAAAATTAAAAACAAAAATTTATATTTCAAAAGCATGTTATTTAATTAATATGGTGTATGTATTAAAGAGGCTTATTTGCGCTATCCACATGCAATATTCTTTATTTTATTAATTATTTATTTACTTACTAGAACGCCTAGCCTTTTTATTTAAATTCTTTTTATTTTATTTAAAATAAATAAATAAAATTAAATAAAACAACAGAAACTTTAAGTCATATTTAGAATAAAATACAAATTTTGTAATGTCTAGTATTTATTTATCGAGTTTGTGAGACCAGCTATCGCCTATCGACTGGGTTGTGCGTTTACCAACACTCGACATTCACATATGTGAAATGTTTATTTACAAAATTAGTTGAAATCTCCTGCAAAATGAACTCCTCTGGGGAATTGCATTCAAACTGGCTGGCATTGACTACGCTACCGTTGCAGCTTAAGCGATTCGTCCGTGCCGGAGATCCGGAGAGTGTTCCTGAAACACCAAAAGCTAGCAAGCACCAAATTGATGGGTTGAATGGAGCGGAGGCGCAGGAGTTCTACAAGGAGGTACTGGATACTCCGGTTACCTGCACTCAAAAACCTACCTCTAACAAAACAAATGAGCCCAGGAGAGTACAGAGAAAGCCCCTGTCGCCATTCGATAAGGGAAAGTACTTCCGCTTCGCGACCAGCAACAAAGTGGAGGAGTTGTCCGACATGGAAATTTCCGAGGAGGAGTTAAATACCCGCGATTGCTACGGTTGGACAGCCTTGATGATGGCCGCCTGTGAAGGAGCCACCGAAGCAGTAGTTTGGCTCCTGCGAAGAGGAGTACAAGTGGATGTCCAAGACAAATCCGGAAATACAGCCATGAAACTGGCCCAGCGAAAAGGCCACACGGAAATTGTGCTACTATTGGAAGCAGTTTCTATTCCCGCAGAGACCAGTGACGAGGAGGAAACTGCCGATGAAAGCAGGCCATTTTATTGCGAAATCTGCAAAAGGGACTACAAGGAGACCCCCTGGCCCATCCATCAGACCTCCACGGTGCATCAGTTCAATATGAAGGCCCTACCGCCCCACAAATTGCACAAGTTCAACATTTCTGCCAAGAACCGAGGTCTCCAGCTGATGGTGAAACAGGGCTGGGACCAAGAGCACGGCCTGGGACCCAGCCAAAGTGGACGATTGTATCCGGTGAAGACGGTTCTGCGCAAGCAACGCACTGGCCTGGGCATTGAGCAGCAGCCAGCGCGGGTTACACACTTTGGGGCCTTCGATCTGAATGCCGTGAGGAGGAGGGATCCATTCCATCAGCCAAGACGCAACCGGAACGATATGCAGCGGGAAAAGGTGCGGGAATGGAAGAGGGAAAGGCATCTTCGCAGGGAATTAAGTTAATTAAAAAGGCTTTAAGTGCTACCAGTTTTATGTAATTTTATAAAAATGTAGGTTAAGATTGTAGCTTTTGAAGAGTTCTTTCAAGTCTATTAAGTCGAACGAATGTTTAAACTAAAAAACAAGCTATAAAACATAAATTAAATGTTTACAATTAAAAAAACTAGCTGGATATTATTTCAGCTACATTTCTGCTGTATTTGTTTATAAATAAACTACCTAAGGAAACTGAAATACATGAAAAATGTGTTCCCATATAGTCTTTGGTACCTATTATAATTGAATTAATTGTTTTACCAAACTACCAGGTGTCACAGTTATCATTAATTATACAAGTAAAAGGTGACATTTAATAACCCAGCAAGGTGAAATTACCTTCAGTTTTGGTGGACTTAATTAACTATTAAATAAATTATAATTGGTTAAATAAACTTATATTTTTAGGGAAATATAAAATGTGTCATAAATCCATTTATAATGATAAAGACATTAAAAACATTTAGATTTTCCCTTAAAATAATAGTTTTTACATAAAAACTTACAGTTTGTAATGGAATAATCATGTCTTTTCTTGTTGTGATAACAATCTCTTGATCTCGAACCCGCGTGACCTTGCATTTCCTCCAACGTGCTATGCTATGCGACGGAATTCGGACTTGGATTCGGGAAACGGATAGTTGTTAATGGGCTCTTTGCCGGAGTGTGAGTTTTCGGTAATGCTGTTGCATGTCCTGCTCTCTCTCGCTCCGGCTCCACCGCGCTCCCACACCCCCGGCACTCTCTCTCTCTCTCTCTCTTTCCCTGACATCCTGACCCTGAGGCCGCGATTTGACACGGTTTCCGCTTTGCGCCTGCGTCCTGCCTTAGTCTTTGCGGCGGAGACATCCCACGTCCGGTATATAAGCCACTGCTCCGAAATCCTTCGCTCAGTCGTTTTCGGACTACAGTACCGTTAGGTTCGTCGTTCGTCTTTCGGCCGCGGCTCCCCGTTTTACCGTTAGCAAAGCGGAGCGCAGAGCAATAAAAATAATTTCGCAGTGCGTGTTTTAAAGTTCTACTCACGCTCGGCAATTAAAAAAGTGCCCGAGGTGGGAGTGCGGGCCGAAGGTCACCCAGCAGAACGCGTTCCAGTTAGGTAAACGGCGAGTGAATTATTGAAGTGCTGGAAAAACGGTCAACTTGGCAGCTGCAATAAAAGCAACACACAAAAAGAAAGCGAACTACGTAAATGTTTATTCCGAATTGCGGTGCTTTGGCAACCCTGCAGACCGCCGATCAACACAAACAGCTGATGAGCGCGCCGCTCTCCGCGTGCGACTGTGTGTGTGTGCCCGAGAGTCTGTGTGTTTTTGGCGGAGCGTCGTCGCTCGTTCATATTTGTTATTGGCGCTCCAACGTGTTCGGTTTGCATTTAAATAATTTTTAAAACAATTAACAATTGTGCCGACGAATCTCCGCTGCCAACCGTTATCGTGCTCCGCCGCGTGCCAGTGTCCCGTTACCAAAAGTTGCTTGCACAAGTACGATGCGCAGCGCAAAAAAATACGCAAAGCCAGCGAATATATTACTTGGGAATTAAATATAAACTAAACTAAATAACAAGGTGCGACGACGCGGCCATGTGATAAGAAATACCATTCACTCTCCAACGGATTCTGCACAACAAAAATGATTTAATATAATACGACGCTCCTCAGTGTTTCCTCAGTGTTCTTGGGCTTTATGGTTTATTTTCGTAGCATTTATTTTGGTGATTTGTTTGGTTTGCATTGAACATGTACATATCGTTCCGCTCTCTATGGCACGCTCTCTCTTGGCTGTAATGCCTTCTCGCTCTGATCGTCATTGCCAGCAGCAGCAGCCTCCCTGTATTCTCAGCCCCTTCTCCACCACCCCTATTCTCCAACCACCCCACCCACAGGGCCCTCTCCATGAACTTGCTATGTTCTAGTTGTTGTTGTTGGATTTTACGCTGCAGTTCGCTTCCATTAACCGATTATATTCGATTCGATTTGATTGTATTGTATAACCCAGTGGAGCGGGGGCAAAGAAAGCGGAATAGAATATTTTTATTATCTCAACGATTTCGTGGAATGCCGGGAGGGAATCTGCTATGGAAGGTTGCGAAACGTACACTTTTAAAAAATGAAAAGTTCCCTTCTTAGTCATCGTTTTGTATTTACTAAGAGCACTCGTGTTTTTCAACAACAGTCTGGTCTGACTAAGTGGCACCTACTAAGAGTCCTGAATCTGTCGATTTATTTCAGAAAAATCCCTTGAAAAGTGTTAACAAATTAAATTAAGTTGTTAATTTACAGTCTTAAATGATAAATAGAGCTTTACGACCAAGAATTCTTAAAGTTTTTCTTTAAAAATGCATTAAAAAAAAAAACAAAGAAGTTTTGCTTTCAGTGCACATAAATAATTTAAAAATTCAAATTTTAAACCACCTTGAAATGTTGTTCAAGTACTTAAAAGTGTAAACGGAATTTCCAGAGCTTTTAATTGATATATAATTAAATCAAGGCAATTTTCCATTGCTCTCTTTATTAATAACAAAATTATAGAAACCAGCCAACCCCTTCATTAGTTTTTTCTTAAATAACCATTGATAGTTTTAAAGTATAGAATCTCACCTGTAAAAAACAGAAGGCCAGTCAGACTCTATTTTGCTCCAAGTGCTTCTTTGGGTGGAAACAAATCTCGTAAATCTTTAAAATCGTAAAGCAAACAAATGCATAAGAACCAGAGATCGCAAAGAGCCACAATACAAATGCTAAATGTTTATTATTGTAAAATAAACCCATGGAGGCGGGCCGAGTAGCGGCAGAGATTGAGATAAATAAAATGCCAAAACTTCCGGGTCATTGCCTGAACGCAATGGCAATGGGTGCTGCCTCTTGCCAATGGCAAAAGTCGAGTTTCCACTCCTGGGGCGGCCCTATCTCCTTACCGAGCACTTCAATTACCATTTTTCCTTTGTGCCGCAACCTATAATAATAATGCCAAAACATCTACAATGTGCAGTTAAAATAAATTGAAATCAAACGATGCTAGGCACAAGAAAAAAAGAAAGAAAAAACCACACGGCATGGATATTAAATTATTTGAAATTTCTTCTCTTAATTACTAAACAAATGAAATGGGCTTTAACATATTCCCTTAGATTGTTTACCCAAACAACAACCAACCCAACCACCTATCCAGGGAGACCGACATAACAACCATTAAGGCAATTACAACCATTATAAACAACAATATCGAAATGAGCAATACCGAAATACCTGAACTTGAAAAACAAATTTAAGCATGCTTGATCCAATATTTGGGCAGCCAGGTCTTAATAGTGTCTACGAGAAAAGCCCAAGGAACAATAAAAACAGCAACAGCAACGGCATCCACATCCACGCCAGCGGATTCTTTCATTCAGCATCAACATTACGGAGAAACAAGTATTGCTATTCCCAGCGTTTTCAGCGTGGCCGCATTTTCCGAGTGCTTTAAGTGTTTTCCCAGGTAAGACCAGCTAGATAAATGCAAATTAATTCGCAGGACGCTAGTTAGAGTTTGTGCACAGTGAAAAAAAGTCATATAAAACATGTCAAGAAAACCTACAAAGTTGAAGTAAATAAAAAGCAAATAGAAAACTGAGAAATTTAATCAGTTCTCCCTGGGTAAACTGATTTCATTCTGATTATTTTCATACAAAATAAGCTTTAATACGTAATTTAATCAAATCACATCAATTTGTCGTGTTTTAATGAATAATAGATTAAATGTTTAGAGTTTCCTAAATGTTTAATATAGTAAACTTGTAGAACCCTATGAATACATCATATAAAGCTAGTTTCTGGTGATAAGACTAGTTCTTAACTGGTTTATGACAACATAAAGCAGCTGATAAAACTCAGCTTAAGTATAATATATTTTCCTGACTCTTTTAAAAATAGTTTCAAGTAAGAAGGCAGCCTTTTTTTGAGGGAATTTCTTTTCCACCGTTTATATATGTATGTGTATGTGTGTAATTGGCATGACGATGGCTGGCATAAATCTTTCACCTGCAGGAATTTTCTAATATCGCGAAGGTGTTGCATACCAAACGGTGCTTGAAATGAGCAATTTGCCAAAAACTTTCGGCATAAATTGTTGCTTGAAATCCCAGGTCTGCTCTCCCCCCTTTCGAGGTGGCCCTGGGACGCCCATGGCGTTGGGCAAAAAAAAAAAATTAACAAAAATTAGGCCTGAAGTTTGTTGGCAAGCTCGCAAATGTGTTGCGGCTTTAAGGGATAAAGAGCTTTGCGCACACAGCAAAGGCAGTAATTAACATTAATAAGACTGAGGCGGTGGCGGCGGCGGCGGCTAGTGTGGCCCACAAAGGGGAAAGTTTGAGTTTTCCTGGGGATCCACGCGCTCCAGACTGACGACTAACTGAGTGACGGCCTCCTTACCGCCCCACATTACTCATTCGCAAGACGTATGCATGTGATTTAGTGGCAGGACGAACCAACTTTCCAGACAACTGTTTCAGTTCAGTTTTGTTTCGGTTTCTGCTCCACTGCGTCTCGGCTCTGCTCTGCTCTGTTCTGCTTTTATTTTTCAAGGCCGTTTGTTCATTTTGAAATATGCGCATAAATTAGAAATAATGTGCGTGCGACTTGTTAACACGCCCGATGGAAAGTTCCTTGACCAACACGCTCACGCTCACGCTCTCACAACACGCACAACACACACACACACTCTGCAAACTTTAACCCCCGAATAGCGTTGTCCTGTTATTGTTGCGGCCAGTGTCAACATTTCAATAGCCTCTTAATTGCCCAACGAAGGGCTTGACATTCCCGGCTCCAGTGGCTTTCAACAAAAAGATTGATACATTAATTAAGCCCCGGGATCCGGAGCCAGGTTTTCATTGTCCTGGCGCTTAATTGCCTTTTTTCCCCGGCAAAAAACGGCAAAAGGTCACCGGACAGCAAACAGCGAAGTTTGATTAAATTTCTTTAAAACAGCTTAATTGAATCGCGATTACGGGACGGGGGTCCTCCTCTCGCATCCGCGGGTAACTATCGGAGAAAAGGGCGCATAAGGAGAACAAAATCCCTGGCCATTTTGTGACATTTTATTAACGTGCGATTGACTTCCGGGGACTAAATGTGGCGAAAATGTCAGTCAGAAAGTGGTGGAGGAGGATGAGGAGGCATTCGATTGAGCGTGCAAAAGTGGCTCAGCCAAGGCGACGTATCGGGATATAAGGATATATGCCAGGTCCTTGGCAAATGCCAAAACTTGTGGCAGCCACAACAAAATCCATTGAAGCGAGAAATCGACTTAATGCATTAGCAGCGGAGTGGAGAACACGGCCAGAAAGACACGTAGAGCAAACATTTGTGGCTTACGGGAGGAGCAGTGTATGTGTGTGGGTGTGTGTGTGAGACAGAGTGAGTGTGTGTGTGCGAACCGCATAAACTTCAGATATGTAGGTGGGCGCAAAGCCCGGCGGTATAAAATTGAAAATTATGACAAGCTGTTGGCAACATTGTCAGCGCAAATCAGTGTTGCCAATCTTTTTTTTTCCAAGAAACAGGTCAGATAGACCAAAAATAAAGGGGAAATATAGGAAAAGTTGGAAGGAAATTATATATTTTGTGTTTTATTTGCTAAATTAAATGATCTTGAGCGACTATTATTTGTTATATGAGCGTTATTGCTGACTCCAGGTCTGGTTAACTGACTAACCATCAGAAAGCCAGTGTGTACCTAAAATTCCCAAGTAGGAATTCAGAGACATGCTACTATCAAGTTTTGAATTACTTCTTTCTAAAATAGAATTCGTTAAACGCTAAAGAAATATTTCTTAAGTGCAATATTTACACCTCAGGCCTAGTATTATTATTTTCTTAAAATACAACTATTTTATAAAATATTTGCAATCATTTAAATATTAATATGAAAGTAATAAAATCAAGTTAGCTTTAAAAATCATTACGCCTTTCTCTAACAAGGTGACTTGTGACACGTTTTTCGTGCTAAGACTGCTCAAAAAAGGATGCAAGAAGAAGTGTCCTTAAAAGGATAAATTGACAGCACAGACATAACTGCGACTTGGGGCCAAAATGCAAGCTGAGCAAAAAGTGGCAACAAAGACAGACAAATGGCTGGCAAAATCCTGGCCCGAAAGTGGATGTAAAGATTCCCATGCTCCTCTAGAATCATCTCCGCCTCTCCATCGCTCCATTGCTCCATTGCTCCATTGCTCCATCTCCGTCGCAGCCACTCGCATATTCATATCGCTTCATTGCTATGCAAGTTGATAAACTTGAGAATCCGACAACAACAGCCGGAGCGCGGCAATAACAACGTCAACAAGTCGCAATAAAACACAAGCAAACAGAACGCCCTGCCAAGACAGATGCAGAGATAGAAAAGCGACAAAGATACAGATACAAGATACAAGATATATCCCACACACACACACACACACACAACCAACCACCCACCCACCACGGTCTGCGAATGGGACGTCTGGAGCGACAGGGCAAACAGTAAATTCAAGGTCCCTGGCTCCGGCTAAGATGAGTTTCCTGATTAAGATAAATATATACACTGAAAACTAAGCACACACACGCACACACCTCTGGGCTACGTGTATTGCGTCATGGAGCGAGTGAATCTGGTCGTATATTAATATCATACTACTATGATTTATATAAGGCGAGAAGAGATCACGTGAAAGCGCTTTCTCCTGTTGAGCGAATGAAAAAACCAGAACGTATTTATTCTGTGTTTTAAAGATAAACAAATAAATCCGCGTTTGTTTACCCATAGATTTTCGCCTCCTCGATTGATTCGCTTTTCAATTTAAGGCTATAATGGCCATCATCGCTACGCTATATGCTATTTATTTAAGGCTTAAGAGTGCATCAGCTTAATTGCAATAAATCAACTTTATTGACAGTGCCTGCCGCAAGCCAGGCAGGCACTTTAATTCGCATTTTTTCCAAAGGTTTTTGACTTGTGATGGCAATTAAAAAATGTATTTTATATTTCCCCCGACGCCATAGATAAGGCCCTGCTGCGAATGCGATAACGAGCGAATAATCTCTTACAACTTATCACTTATCCAGTTGAGTAATTAAACCAAGAGCGAAAGTTGTTGTCTACGAATCAAATGAAATGTATTTAACAACAAATTCAGACAGACATATGATCGATCGGGGAAGATATCTGGTAGCCAGACAGAATGCACTTTTTTTTCTCTCTTTTCCCTGTAAAAGTTAGCCAAGCTAAGTACTAAAAAATACTCTGCAGCGAAAAGGGGATTATTAAAAGAGATAAAAAAAAGGAAGAGTCATAAGCACGTGCGTTTAATATCTTGTATAAATCGACAGAGAGGGTGTACTTTGTATCTGACTTATAAAGTAGATGCCACAGCTGACCATTCGAGCATAAAATATAGATTACCTCGTTTGGTTTTTATGCCAGACACTATACATACATACAAGAGCTTGCAAGCAAGCTGAGGATAACCAAAAAATATGCAAGCCAAATCCAAATATTGATTGGCCATTGAATGAATCTGATGTTAATGACTCTCCATAACGGATGGCCAGGCCAGGCCGCAAACCAATATGGGGTTCCCCTTGCCGCTTGGTCTCATTGATTAGAATTATCAGCAAAAATATTTGATTGTACTTTTGCACAGGCTGCAAAGGCCATAAACTAGGGAATTTCTGCATTCTATGTTGACCCGGTTTTTGAGAATATTTCTAGGGGATTTATATAGAGATATTTGCTATAGTTTTTTTCTAATAAATGGTCTTGATTTAAACTAGTATGCACAGAAAATATCTCACAAATTAATGAAAGAATAACAAAAATATAAATGCAAATACTCATACAGCTGACAATAATAAATATTAGTATATGCAGCATATTCCATATTGATTCTCAGAGCTCTCTTATACTTTTAAGCTCTTGCTAAAATATTTAATATAAAAAAAATATTAAATAGTCGTCGCACTGTGGAGTTTTTTTGCGAAAGTCATAACGTGCATGTTTTTTATAACTTTATCAGTGAAGCATATTTAATACAGATGTGCGCTGGGCAAAATAAATTTGTCGCATGTCATAAACAGCGAGCTTGGATTCGTTCTTCCCTCCTTACGTCTCCCTTTCTCTTTTTTTTCTTTTGCGCCAGGAGAGAGAGGGTCTTAAATTTTTAATGAAACACAAACATATTTTGTAATAGGTTTTATATGCCGCTCTCCCTCCCTTCCGCCTTCCCGCACACGATTCACAATTCATTGTGTGTGTTTGGAAAGCGCTTTGAGTGCCTGCCTGCCTGCCTGCCTGTGTGGCGGCGAATATGTATTAGTAAACATGAGGCTCCTGGCAGCCAGGAGTCCAAACCCTGTTAAATGCAAATCCCAACCCAAGCCCAAGGCCCACCCCAGTCCGACCGCCCACTCAAAGGCATATTGGCGATTTGGGTTTTGGGATCAGTTGGTCGCTTTGGGTGCCATTGTTCCGTTCGGTTCCGTTTTGGCCGACTGTGCAAATATGAAAATCGGTTTAAAGTTTAAACAAGCTTTTCACATTAAATTGACAAACATTTAGCGGCTCAGACACACACACACACCTTCGAGGCCAACATAAGCCTCTTAATGGCCAGAAATCCGGAGCATGTCTTGCCATCTTAGGCCACTATTACAAGTGAGAGACATACGGCCTGTTTGGCCCCGAATCCCTGCCAGCGTGCGCGCCTTTGACACCCGAAAAACTTGCACCCGAAGTTACGTGCATACGAGAGTGAAAAGTGGAAAACTTATTTCCACCACACACACACACACACACACGTCTGCGAGTGGACGGGGGAAAACCGTTGACGTGCCGGTGCAACGAATGGGACAGCTTTTTAAATTTATTTATGCGCGTGACCTGTGAAAAGGAAGGGCCCAACAAAGGATGTGTAAGTTCAAACATACATACAAGAAGGAGATTATAACAAGGAAAGCTGTCTGACCTTGCGAAATCGTGCTCCAGAGGTGTCAATCTTTCCTTAGTTTTCGGGGAAAACAAAATGTGGTTGCATAGAAAACAGTAGAAAACTATTTTATATTACTACCAGCTAACAACTTCTTGGTGCAATTTAATTTAATTTAATATTTTTGAATATTTAATAACAATATGTATGTGTTGTTATTGTATATCTTGGGAAAATTTTAAATTGCAGCAGCTAACAAAATAAATACAAATCGGGAATAGAGCTATAAAAATTCGTTTTTTTTTGAAATTTAAAAATAACAATAATCGATTTATTATATATTTTATAAAAAAAATTCATTAAATCAAAATAAAGATACATTTTTAATTTTTGTATCTGTAAAGATTATATTATGTATATTGAGATAATTTTTATCCATAAAAAGTAAAAAATACTAGTCGAATTTGTGTATTTCTAGTTCCTCATAAAATCCTTTTTTATTTACAAAAAAAGGATCAAGATAAAGCTTCAAATTTATAGCTTATACATACCTTATACCTAACACTTTTTCCTCGCTTTTTTCGATACTTAAGATACATCGATTTTTTCAAAAGCAACTTGATTAAAACAATCGAGCTCTTAAGATTTTTAAAGACTCCAATTAGCTTATGAAAACTCAGTTAAAGAAGTGAGAAATGTTAAATTACATAAAAACCACACTATAAATCAAAAGCTTTCCGAACTAACCTCAGTTATTGCCATTGAGGAATAAATTAAAATAGACCATTTACCCAACTTTATTAAGCGAAAAAATATCAAATTAAATTATTACAGAGCTGACAAAACCAGTGCAATATTCAAATAACTTCCGTGAACAGCTACACACACTATACCCAACACACACACACACACACACACACTTTGGAAATCACGGTCAGTAATTGAGTGTTATAAATAGTGGAAAGTTCGCTAGTTCATATTGCGGCCATCAAAGGAACCGCTCGTAAACGGGTCGGCAAATAAAATTCCTTTGTGTTTCATGAGCGTTGACACGCATTGTCGGAATTGGACATTTTTATAGCTATATAGTATATAGTATATAGCTTTTGGTTGGACAGAGAGAGAGAACTATTGAAGCGCACCGTGACTGGCTTTAAAGACTCCTCCCTCCAGTTAAAGCGCAATTAAGTGACCGTGCTCTCGCGACATTTCGATTGCAATTGAAAAACTTTATTTTCTGCTCACGAAATGGGTACAAAAAGCGCTTTGTATTCGCATTAATTTAAAGTCAGGTCTTAAAGATGTGCAGGGCAGGGGTGTGCCTGTGTGTGTGTGTGTGCAAATTGTGTGTGTTTTTTCCAGATTGCAGTCTCGAAGTTGGCGGCAGTAGTTGCAGGCAGTTGCCTTCTGCCTTTGTTGGTCTTTGAGTTTTGTTTTCTGACCTCCAAAACTTGCGCAACCTCAATTTTGATGCCTTTTCGGGTGGGTTGGCTTGTTTTCCTTTTTTCTTTTTTTTGGGGGGCATTTTCCTGTGCATTATTACACATTTATTTGCATGTTTTCGGCTGGCCTGATTTCTCGATGTCTGCCCCTGCTGTAAGCTTTTATTCAAAGGCTGCATTCGCTCGGAACGCGTGACTTTTCGTGGCACGTGATTAACTTGACCCTTCATCCCTCCCCCTTTTTTTGGCCTCCACACACACATTTGTGTGTGTGCTTGTGTTTACAAGGGGGGTCAGCATGCAAATGACCATGGTCCACCGCGTGTTTGCATGTTATAAATACTTTCACTTTTGTTAATAGCTGTGAGTGTGTTTGTGTTTGGTGCTTTTAAATTTGAATTTTACGGTTTTCACCTGCTTCTTTTCACTTGGCTACCTGGCAGACCTGACCTGGCGTACCTGTTGTTGCCATAACTGAGATTGCTTTTACATTTTGATGCCACCTTTAATGCGCTGCCCGCAAAAGTGTGCTACGAAAAAATGCGGATGAACATTGAACGAAGGAAAGAACGTAAGGCAAAGTTTTTTCCTGAAACAATATTGTTTTCCGGGTTAAACTTTTGAAGGATATACTGTTTTAGGGTATTTTCTATAAATTTAAATCCAAAACTTTCTTAAAATAAGAGAACATGTTGTTTTAACTCATGAAAACTTCTTAGAAAAGAAACTTAGACCAGATACGAGTGTTTTTCTGAAATATTAAGGTTAAATCCAAGCTCTTGCTTGGATAAAGAAATACATTTTAAAAACATATATTTTCTGTAACCTGATAAACTTGTGTATATATTTATGCATTTTAAGGATATTATTGCTTTAAATTCCATAACGAAAATACACCAATAACTGACCTTGTAATTCGAAGCCTCTAAAACTATATGTAGGTGGCTTTCCCAATTAATTATTATTAATTAAAACCATGTTTCCATAATTCCAAGACCAAGAATCCAGTGCAAGCCACAATTTGCTAGACAGCTCAATTCACTGTCCGATAATGAGTTGGTATCTGATAACGAAATGACTTACGGAGCAGAGTAGGAGCAGCCATCTGCAAAGGCTGACAAGGAACAAACCACAATCGTCTGAGGTGGCTGCGTCTGGCGGGGCATCCAGTGGCTGGCCTTCTGGCTGGGGATGATGATAAGGCTTGGAGCCAGCCCCAAGTCTGGAGCACTGCCAGTGGGCCAAAACAGGCCATTAATGTGCAGCTGCGCCACTTGCAACTGCTGCCGTGGGCTGTAAATTTGCTGGCATTGTCGCCGACGCTTACAAATTGCCACCGGGGAGGAGTGCCATGTGTGCATGTAAATTAGCTTATTTAAAGTCGGTGGCGGAGGTGGCGATGGCGGCGGTGGCGACGGCGACAGCGGGAGTGTCCCTGCGTCCTTGTGGCGTCTATTGATTGCTGTTTAGTTTAGTGTGCCAATATCGACGAGTGTGTGGCACATGTGGCAAGTGTCAAACGTGTGCCAACGGCAGTTAGGCTACTTGTTAACGCGTTAAAAGTGCTTTAAGCCAGAATGGGGGTCCTTCTCCACTCCATTCATATCTTATTATTATGTAAATGTAGTATCAAAAAATGTGTATGTAAAATCAGGCAATATTCGGTTATTGCTGGTACTTGTTAAAGCATGGAAAGGGCTTTAAAGGGGGGATTTTTGAAGGAGAACAGAATTAGAATACTTGTTAAGGCCTTAAATATTTATAAAAAATGGGTACATTTTCTTTTATTACCAGTTAAAGGCTTGAGAAAGTAATACAGCTTAGTTAGCCATTTATTTCCATTTTTAAAGGGTTCATTTTGTTTTAATTACTCCCCAATTACTATGTAAGCCTAAAATATTACAGAAGCAGTTAATAAATATTACATTTTCTAATACTCCCTTTTGGAAGGTTTTTTTTTCAACCTTGGTTCCCTTGTTTCCCCCCCCCCATTCTTTCCTAATTAGCACTTAAATATTAGACCACAAAATACATATACAACTTAATCAGTCAATATTCTGATTATCGATAAGTCCTGGGTGTTCATTATTTTCGCCTTAACTGCGCCTTGCCTTTGTTCACGTCCTTTTTGTACATACCATTAAATGGTTGATAAATCACAGGCCAGCCACACATGGAGGAGGGCAAGGACAAAAAAGGAACACAAAGTCATGTGCGACTATAAATTTAACGAAAGAATGGTGGCATGTTGCAGCCATTAAGTACTCTGTAATGAACTTGAAATAATCCTTGCAAGGAGTTTTAAAGCGAGTTTACAAAGCGACAGAAATAGAAACAAATGCAAGAACAAGCAAGACAATCATTTGTATTATGTACTTGGGAAAGTTTTTAAATTATCCTTGGATTAAGTGACACTTTCAAGAGAATTTACTGGGTGGGAAAAAGGAAAGATTAACCAAAGCATACCACATGTTAATTTTTCCTATTTTATTTTTGGATATTTGTTGAAAATTTAGGAAATTATCCTTTAAATATATTGCCACCCTAGTAGCCTTTTAAAAATACATTTTAAACACGCAAAACAATCATTTTGTGGGGACTTAAAATCCACAGAAACCACGGATACTTTTGGTAATATCGTGCTAGATACATATAAGCGAACAAAACCCCATAAATGCCCCACTAATCACGCCTAATCATACCTGTATATAAGGTTAATGCGTTCAATACATATTATAGTAGACGCAAATGGCGTAAACAATGCATTCGCTAATGCAAACACGCCAGCAGTGAATTGCGCGATGGGATCTGCTGGGTTATTTGTGGACACACCGAGACCGGGGACTGACTGGCTACTCCATTAGAGCTAATCTCCGGCGCACTCTTGTCGAATGTTTACCTTCCTCCTGACAGCGTCGCAGGAAAGTGTTCAGAGTGCCGCCGCCTGTCCTGATTGCTTTTTTTTTTTTTTTTGGTGTGGTGTTGGTCTGGCTTTGCGGTCTGCTCTGGTTTTGGCTGGTGTGAAAAGCAGCCACAAAATGGCCATAAAACATTACCCAGCAATAATAATAACGAAATCAACCAGAGCTAAGCAAACGCTCATAAAACAAACACAAACAAAAACGCCACCAGCGAGGGCGGGTGGAGAGCTCCACTATTTGGCTGGGGGATTGCAATACGTATACGTATGTATACCTTCTGGTAGAATGGTCGAGAGTGCAGGCACTCGAAAAAAGCGACAGAGAAGTACATCGAAATGGGAACTTAAAATTGTGGGTAGGAGGTACATTTATTGTCAGAAGAAGAAAGTTATTTTCTCTGCTGAATTTAAATTAAATCTTATATGAATACAAAAAGGACAGAAAAGAAGAGAAAACTGCAAAATATATTAAAAATTTGTTTTCAGACTCGATTAAAAATGGGTGCAACCGCTCAGTTCAGATTTTTTGCAGAGGACACTTGCTTCTCGGAGAGCACTTCGCTGTACCTATCAGTCTCTTGCTATCTCTTCCACTATTTGCCTGCAATGCACAAGCAATAAAGAGAAGAGAGAGTTTATTTTTAAGTGCACTTTGAGAGCACTTTGCTTTTCTTTCTTCAATTACAATTAAACGGAATCATAAGAAAAGAAAGAGAGAAGAAAATGGCTGTACTTCAAAAAAGGACAACATGATCACTAAGGTTTATTATGGTAATAATACAAATTCTACCAAGTTGTTTAATCTTTATAATCTTTAATAAATTAATTACAAACACCAGACATGTATGTGCTATTCCCCCACAAACAAATATTCACCATTAAAGCATAGATGCAGCCTTAATGCAAAATAATAGTTAATTAGGAGCAACCTATTTATTACTGCCCTCGGGGAGGATGTTCTCCAAATACTAAGATATCTATTTCGGCAAGTGTGCTGCTGTCTGCGTGTGTGTGTGTGCGCGCTGAGTCCACTGAATAAGTCATAAACTACTGGCCAAATTTGTCTCTGGCTCAGACAATGTGGCTGAAAGTGCGCGGCAGTGGGTCCTACTAAGTCAACAACAATCCGCCCCAATTAGAGACGTGATTTGTGCGTCGCCTTGTCTGCATCCACCCTGGGCTAGGTATCTCAGGTATCCGGGGATTAGTGCAACAGGAGTGCATCTCGGAATTCCGGCTGGATGCCACATGGCGCCCATTAGCGGATGCTAATGAGTTCGCCGCGGGGTAAATGCGAGTGTCTCCGGCGAAGTTGCAGGGGGCGACTCATTTGCGTGCGAGTGCCATTTAATTTCGGGACACAAAGTGCGCTAATTGAAACCCTCTCAGGTGGGCTTCAGGTGGCACTTTCCCGCAGCATCCAGTTCATCGGGTTTTCGGGTTGCTATGATGCTGCCTGCCTGCCTTTTGTTGCCAGCTATTAAAGGCGAATTGCTGTCGGATGGTTGCATAAATTGAAAGGACCTGTCTGTGCCATTGCGGCTGCTGCTGCTCCGGCTGCTGCTCCGACTGCTGCTCGATTCATAGAAAATTACGTATACGCATTCGCACATGTCGTCGCAGTGGGAAAACCGCCTCACATGTGCTCGATTCGAATGGTCCTGCATGTGGATAAGGACAAGGACGAGCACAACGTAGCACGTGGGCTGTGCGTATGTGTGCGCCTGTGTATAGTCCCAAAATTTATTGCTGCCGTTGTTGCTGCTGCCATTGTCGTTATGGCAGCATTTGTTGCGCTACTTTCAGCCTCCCAATTTGTCGTTGGCCAACTTTGGCTCGATGTATTTACTTTGCTGCCTGCTTTCAGCCTTTGTCTATGCTCTTTGGGGGCCAGGAAACTCGTTTAAAAAAGGCTTTCGGCCCAAATGCTGGTCTAGATCCCTGGCTGGGCCTTCAATTTCTAATTTGAGCCCCAAATTTGAATAAAATGAACTTCGGTCTGCTTTATTGAATCCCCCAACCACCGGGCTGTCATCTTGTCTCGGACAGAGAGCCTTCAAAGGGAGTAACTGGACAGGATAATTAATAGGGTTTTCTTAATAATAGTAGAAAAGTGAATATTAGTGTTATATGGAAGAAGAAATATAATAGTAATCTTGCTTTATTTTATGGGATTTAAGTAAAGATAGTCTAGGGACTTGAAAAATAATAAATATTTTATTTAAATTGAAAGAGAACTGAGTTGTAATGACGACACGAATCTGTTTTGTCTCAGCGGTGAGCTGAACCCTGGTGGTGGAAATTTCCGTTCTCCTGCGGCAGCTGAAAGGCGGCTCTTGGCCATATTCCTCAGTGGTCACTACACTTCTCTGCTGGATTCTTCTCCTGTAAACAGTGCTCATATAGCCACGATTGAGTGATTTGGCTGCCGGAGATGTTTGCGCGGCTTGTCAAGGGACAGGCACATCCTCACGAAATTGAATTTATCCTGTAGATATTAGACAAGATCTTAAACGGCATTTTCAAGAGTCTGGTGAAAGATCGGTGAAGATCTAATACTGCTGTAAGCCAAGAGAGCCTGAAGTCTGTCAACAGGAATTTTAGACCGAACTTTTGCATTTAATTTATTTAAGTATTTAGTGATGATTTACTCTAGTCAGCTGTTAACTTGCTTATATAAGAAATAAATTAAATCATAGAGAGCATAAAAATCCAATTTTTTTATAGTCTTTAAACCTCTAACATATACAAATATAAGTACTACAAATTGGCAAACATTCGCGGCCATAAATTAACTTTGGCGGCACTTCCTATATTAAAGAAGAATTATTTTTATTAATGAGCAAATGTATATATATATTTCCTAGATGTGTAGGCTGAAAGCTCACACAGTATAATTGTTTGTTATGGTCCTAATTTTGTTTATGACCAAAAAGATTTACACTCATAATTTGCTTCATATTCTTAAATACTTGGCACACTTTTGGCTATAAATCTGTGTATATAAGTTCGCTCAAGTACTTGCGTTTATTTTTCTATTAATTATTTCAGAAAAACCAACAAACTTATTCACAAGTCTGTGACTATATTCAAATCCAAGTCACATTAAGATGGCCCATAAAATTAATGTGGCCCAAAACGAATACAAAAGACACAACGAAAGGCGACTGAAACATATTGGCCGAACATAGATAGATATTTAATTAAGATGAATGGCTCTGTGAGAGCCCCGGACTAATGCGGTCAAAGCGAGATAAATCTTTGGCTACTTTCAGTGTGCTCCGCCAGCGGAAGAGTCCAGAGTCCAGAGTCCTTCGGCCGGCGGACTCACAAATCATTCATGGCACACGGCGAATGATGACAGTTTAAACGACTATTCAATCCGGGTTGTGACCGCCGCTCGTTCACGTTCACATTCTCGTTTGGTTAGACGCTTGCTCTCTCGCCTGATGAGAGCCATTATGTCCTGGCCATGTCCTGGCAAACGAAAGCGAAAAAAAAAAAGAAAAAAGGACCCCGGCGGTTGGGCCCAAGTGGCAGAGGACACAATGTTGACATAAACAAACACCAGGGCATTTGTCTGCGCTTGAATGATTGCAGAGACAACAGCACAAAACCAGCACACACACAAGATTTGCCCCCCCCCCCCAACACGGGTCCGCCCGACTCCGAGCCGGGGTCCGGGGCCAGGTCCTGGTCTTGGTCCGTGTCCTTGTGCCCCTTTAATCGTGTTTGTAGGTCAGTTTACCCTTGCCATTATCCCCCCGGCCGCCGTCGCCGTTTGCATTGCCAATAATCAGAGCCCGCCAGCCGTCGCTGCTCTTGGCCTCACTAATTTGTTTGGCCCCGGACAGTGCCGGAAAAGGGGAATAATACTTACTCTCAGGGGGCTTCCCCCTCTCCTTGCAAGTCTTAGCGAAAGTGTTATATTTTTTCTTGCTCTTTGCACTGTGCAGATGCCACTGGCCAGCAGTGGGTTCATTTCTCATTGCCGGAGGCGGCAGCCTGCGTCAGTCTTATCTCAATTAGGAGCCCATTCATCCGGGCGGGATCTCGCCTTGGCACTCCAGTGGCTGACAGTTGACGACACTGCTGGCGGTGTCGGTGCACAGTGTCCTGCGCCGGAATTCCCCCTTCCATTATGCCAATTTCCCCTAGAAACAATTTGCAATGACTGATGTCCGAACAATTAGCACTTTTGAAGGGACATATCAAAGCTACAACAGCTGCAGAGTATTTATCATCTTTGATTATCGTTATTTATTATTATCCGTAGATCCATTTTTCAGTAAGCATTGCATAAAATTTAAGATGAAGATGAAGGGGATTCCATAAAATATCCTATAATCTGGAAAAATCAGCACATCAATGTTAAATGAAGTGAGATGGAATGGCATCTTAACTTGAAGTGTATTTTGAGGGGTGGCTAAGTCGCGGGAATTTAATGCCAATAAGTTAACATTTACTTATCACATTTGGGATGTATATCGAAAGAAATAGTCAGATATGGTAGCGAGCTCAATATTTATTAAATAGAAATAATCGTTAAATTTATTATATTAAAATTTGCATTGTAAAATTTTGTAATTTAACGTTAAAATTTTCATATTATCTATAATATCGAAGAAATATACAAAAACTGTTGTTAATTTGTATTTATATTCATACAAATTATATTTGAAACATCTTTAAAATTATTAAAAAAATAAGAAAATTGAAATGAAAATTAAAATTCTTCCTAGTTATTTAATTGGTTTCCATCATGAATTTGTTTAAATTAAGCTGAGGTTCTTTCTTGGCAGAGTACGATATATCAAACAGATTATTAATCTTTTACGCATATATTGCCATATTAATATATCGATTGGTATATCGGTCTCTGCGTCAAATATCGATAAAGTATCGATATATTAATAAACCAGTTTCTCTTTATTACTGCAGTGTCTGGTCATGTAGGAATATTTACCTAAAGTTTTTTAATTCTATCTAAAGCGACAAAAAAATAATTGAAATTATAACCACACGTCTTTAAAAATGTGAATGAAAATTGCGATTTTTAGAATATGAATTATGTTCCTAAATAAATGGTATTACTTCCAGTATCCATAATAGGATTAAAAGCATTAATCTGCACAGGTGATTGCGCACGTGACTTAGGCAAGAAATACATTTTAATTACAATTACATTGTTGAGAGCACAAGTTAAATCGTTGTTTCCTTTTGCCGGAAATACATACAAAAATACGCAGATACATATGCACATACATGTGTATGTTTCTTTTCTTAGAAAAATTTTGAAGAGAATGCTAAGAGGATTGGAATCACGCTTTTATAAAACAAATGACGAGAGGACAATGAGGAATATAATGTGGAACAGGAACCCTGGCTTGACTGGGGGCACTGTGCACATGCCAGGGCACATGGCTCCGGTTCTGGTTGTGGCTGTGCCCCAAGGCAGGTTGGCATCCATCCATCCATCCATCCATCCATCCAGTCATCCATTCATTGCTCCTTTCATCCCTGTCTCCTTTGTGCTACAATCATTTGCTTCGCGTGAGTAGAGGGAGGAGGAGGATAAAAATCTTTAAACAGTGACGCAAATGCGGGCTGTCGTGTAAATTTCACACTCTCGGTCCCGCGCCGGACTTGGCAGACTGATTGTGGCACTCAAGAGCAGTCCTCCACAGCTCCAGTCCTCCTCCAGTGCTCCATTTGCTCTAGTGCTGCAGAAGTGGTGGCCCACACACACATACCTTCGACTGTGGCTGCCAAGTGCAATTTACGAATGAAAACCGCTGGAAACTTGGCAGATTTTCCCAAGTTCCCAAGTACATAGTTGTGGGTCCTTAATCCGCGATTGATACTGCCTTTTCTGGCCGTTAATCACACACAGCCGCCAAGTACTTTTGTACTTTTGTACTTTTGTACATTTTTGCCTTTCATCTAACAACAAGTTAAAGTATCCTGAATAATTCCAGGACAACCAACGACGACACAACGAGACACAGAGGGGGAGGCTGAGAATGAATGCCTGGCAGGCAATTGCTTATTAAAGTCCAATTATAAGTTTGGGCAATCAGGGAGCGACGTGTCCTTCGTACTTGGCTAAAATGTCCTTTGTTCATGCATAAATTTAATGGCGCGTTATCTCAATTTTGTGCCTTACTGACTGCACAAAAGTTAATCACATGTGGGTGGAAATCGTATTTAGATATTGATTTTGTTGTGTCGTCTACTAGCTTTTTTTTTCTCTCCTCCCTCCGCTCCAGGACTGCACACATACTGCCCTGCGCGGGCATATCGCTCCAGCGGATTATAATGCTCGAGTATAATCTCGAATGAAAGCGAATGTCTTGAATTCCGCAAATTAAGAGCACCCGGCATAGGGCGTCGCAGCAGACTTTGACTTTGGGCCGGGTCTTTGGGCTTTACTTTATTTTTTGTTCTTGCCTTTTTCTTCTTAGCCTTCCTCGGTTTCGTCGCTTTTCTGGCTTTGCGCCCTCGGTTATTTTTTTGTTTCTCGCTTTTGGTCCTGGTCCTGTGTTCGGGGGGTGCTCGTGTTGTGGCACTTGATTCATGCTTAGCCGGAATACTTGGCATAACTTTTGCTGTTTCCAGCGCTTATTTTATTTCACTTTCTGGCCCGCTCGCCCACTCACGTCCTTGCGCCGCCGCTGCCCCTTTTCTCCCTCCCCCGTCTTTGTCCCATGTCCCTCGTCCATTTCCCATTTTCCCTGGCCAGGACTTTGGCCAGCTCGCATTACTGTAATGAAGAACAGCTCAGCGCAGGGCCTGTCACTTGAGACGGATACGGCTAGAGCTAGGTCTACGGAGGCGGAGAATCAGTCGGAGACGGAGCACGAAGCAAGGAGCAAGAAGCAAGGAGCAAGGAGCACGGAGCCATGTGCGGCACGCTCACGCATTTGCTCCTGCTTGCGTTACAATAGAAAGGTCATATAGGGTTCTGTGCACTGAGAAAACATAAAGGGGGTTTCCCTTCTTAGTCAGGGATATAAGAAGCCCTTTGTTGTATTTCGTATTTAGAGCTTAGAGATCTAAAAACAGCGACATAAAACCACAAACAGTAAGGTAAGAGTTGAAGTCTCTTTAAAATGCCCCCGAAAGTATGCTGTGAAAAATGTAAAATATAAATAACACTACTGCATACTTTTACGCTCATTTTAAAACGATTTTTCTGAGTATTTGTTTTATTGATTAGCAAAATTAGGGATATTACCAATTAATTATATTTCCTAAGCGTAAATCTATAATTACTGCTAAACATAGAGCAAGGTAAATATATTTTAAGAAGGTCACAAATATTACATAATTAGTGTTTGGTGATTAGATTATGTTTAAGGGCGTAACCATGGCCTAATTATGGGTCCCAGGAAACCCCTTCAATTATCTTTAATTACAAGTAAAAGTTTCCCCCAGTTGTACTTCAAGTGTAGAAATAAACTTAAGCTCCCCTATGAATTTTTGGTACTTTCTCCGCTAATAATTCATTCAACTCTTTCCAGCATTACCCCAGCCATTCCCCGGACGGCTCCTCCTCGGGCTCCTACTCATGTTGGGTAAATTCACCTCGAATCATGTCCAGGTCTATCACCAGTACTCGCGTCCAGTGCCCGTAAAGAAGCCCGTTAAGGTGAGTGAATATCCTTCGAGTCTGTGGAGGCCTTCGTTTGTTTTTGTTTGTACGAAAAAACCGTCTTCGTCTTCGTCCTGTGCTCCACCTAAGCAAACACAATTAGCATGCATTAACAGAGAGTGAACCCTTTCATTGGCATTCCTATTCCTTGGAGGGCCTCATAATTGGGTGCAAGGTGAATGGGGAAAATTCCGTGGTATTTATTTTTGTTTTGAATTTTTGTGTTTCGTCCTGGCTTTCGTTTTTCATTTGTTTATATTTGTTTGCCGTTTTGTTTGCACGTTTTTTTTTTCTTTTTGCCAACACGCACAAAGACCGGTCTTAATACAGGTGCTTTTCTGCTGTGCTGCTGCTCCTGTCCGTAGTGGTAGTAGTAGTAGTAGTAGCAGTATCTTTTGTGGACGCTTTCATCGTCAGGATATGGCCAACGTGTGTACGGTGTGCATGACACGTGACAAATCCCCGGGAGCCGAGCACAAATATCCTTCTGCATGCCTGCACGCCAAAGACAAAGCGGAACTAGCGAGACAAATAAATAATTGATATTTCATAATTGTTTTTCTCCTTCAACCCCTGCAGGCCGAGAAGCCTCGCTCGCAGCAGCAGCAGCAGCAGCAGGCAGCAGGAATCAATTGAAGCGGATAGCGGACCGAACGATACGATACTGATATACCGCTCCTGCTCCGAACCATCCACCGCCCACCTCCCACCCAAGTTGTCAGTTGTTTATGTGTGCGTGTCTGTGCGTCCGCTGACGACGGACGATGTTGAAACAGAAGCGTTTGGCCAAGCAAAAGCCCAAAGCGAAGCCGGTAAGCAAAATCCGAGTCTGGAATGGAGGAACCAATATCTTCTTCATCTTCTCCTCCTCCTCCGGCCCCTTCTCCCCCCCTCCCCCTTTAACACCTGTCTCTCTCTCCAGGTGCTTTTGATTTGATCTATATACTCTCTCCCGCTCTACTCTCTCTCTACCATATAACTGCTATTTGACTGACTGCCAAACTGCTTTGTTCCGGAAATAAAAAAAAAAAATGAAATAAAAATCTCTACTCGCTCTACAATTACCTCTTGAGTTTTCCCCACCCCTTTCAATGGCCTTGGAAACTGTCTAGTTTAGTTTGTAGCCAAACTATTGCCAGTTCTTGTTCGTAGAGTTTTCTTTTTCAAACTATATCGTGGTAATTAGTTGGCCCCGACTTTGCTTTTGGGCATTTCAAGTATTTATTGCCAAAACTTTTTTCAGTAGCTTGCTTTCTCACCTACATATAGATTGTTGCCTATATACATAGATACATATATAGTAAGTACTTAATTAGGCCAGTTCTTGTTTACACTTCTTGCCACTGTTTTGCAAAAGTGAATACTAGTTACTAGAGTTTGTGTATGTTTTGGGTACATTTTTATAGTAAGTTATTCAAATTAGAATTTGGTACCATTTTGCATTTAATATTTGGAAAAATCAATTCACAAAAAAATTAAAATAGATATTACTAAAAGCAAAGTTCTCATTACATTAAGTAGCTTCATGAATTTACTTTATTTCACATGGTTTCTTCTTATATTTCTTTAGTTTTTATGTTAAAAAATCAATTTATTTAGTAAATATTTTCTTTTATACATTTTTAAAATAATAATAAAGAATGAAAAACTAGATTCATTAATATTCATCATTATGGAATTCTTCCATTTGGTTTCTGTTTAATTATAATAAATAAATATACTACAAAGTTGTGGTTTTGAATATAAAGTAGATCTATCCATCTTCAGTAAATTGTATATGTATTTTTTAGTATTTTATTATATAAAATAATTTAATTAATTGATTTATTTGTAAGGACCTTTTAAAGAGAGATTTAATTTTTTTAATTCTTTACTTTACCTAAGGGGTTTCGCCAACCTCACGATTTTAAAAAATTTAATGAAACCATTGCAGGAGTATTTAAATTTTAACTGAATTTTAGTTAAGATGTGGTCAAGGTTTTACATTTTTTTTTAAGTGGAAACAATTTATAGAGTTAACAAAATATATATATTTAAAAAAGTACAGGGTGGCGTAACCTCATAAAGGGGTAACTTTGTTTTTTACGGTTAATGATCTTGAGTAAGTTTTGTATTAACTTTCGTATTTTTCAAAAGCTTCTTGTGTTGAACTTTAAATTTATTTGTAATTCGTTCTTTAAAAGTTATATTGTTTAATGTTTAAACCTTAATTTAAGTGAAACAAGAGTAAAGCTCATTAAAGAGTGAAATCCAGAAAAGGCCTGAGCATATGTTAGGAGGGGAAATTGCAGCAGCCGCCTGAAAGTATGCACCAAATGTCTGTAAGTGTTGGATCTATTAGCAAGAGTATCTTGTGGGTTTCGTTCTCTGGGATTCTCGGATTCATGCTCTCTTTCTTTCTTTTTATCAACTATCAGACAGCTGACTGACAGCTGCTTATCGCCGGCAAGCGAGAGTTGGTGGCCAGCTGTTTGACTTGTTCGCCGCTCGAAACTTTAATTGTTTGAGTTGTGGCCGCGGGTGGTGGCAGCACCAGCCGCCGAGCACTAAAATGAGTGCAGAAAATGGAAAAGTTTCGAGAATCAACATAATTATGGCCTGCACTTTTTATTCTTTACGCTGGGTATTAAACCGTTCTTAAAGTGAGCAAGTTTCCCGTCTAACTTTTCCGGAGTTTATTTACAGAAACACAACCCCTCGTCGAGATCGACGAGTGTACTGCGGTCTGCCACTCACTTTGTACTCTTTTTTAGAGGCTCTCCAGGGAGCTTATCGCGCTCTTGTTGATATTATATTTTATTTTTCTCTGCTCACTGGCGTTCGATTATATTGCCGCTATATTTGCGCCGCTAATTGACACCGCTCGCCTTGGCCGAGTGGGAAAAGCTCTCCGCTCCAGTGTCGTCGCGGTCTCAGTGCTCGACGCGGCTCCATGTGAGCCAAGCGGGAATCGCTCGCTCCGAAAGCGCCTACACAGCGAGAAATAGAAAAACACAACTACAATTGGAAATATTTTATATTTGTTAACATCGTTTAAAGAGTCAGAAAAGTACGTCCTTTAAAAAATGTTTTTGGAGTACTAAAAACTTAAAAATGATAAATAATTATATACATTTTGGAAAAGATGCAAATGAAAATGTACAATTCAGATTTAAATATTTTAAAAAGTGATATAAATAAGAGCCAAATTGCGACTGAGCCCAAAATTTGTTAGTTCGAAGCTTTAAAAATCATCTACCAAATCAATTCTTAAAAACAAAGTCCAAAAACTTGATTTATTTATTCTAAATATTATTTCCTTACAATTAAATAATGAGGAATCAATTGTTTATATAAAATGTCAAGAATCTGAAAAAAAAATAAATTTTGTTAATTTTATAGCATACTTTTAGACAGCTTTTATCGAGATTTTTAATATTATTCCCTTAAAATAACTGCAAATCGTGTTAAACTCAACAATATTTGTAAATTAACTGAAAGATCTAAAAACAAAATCACATATTTTTCTACTAAACTCGTTTCGAATGTTATTTTTCCAACTTTAGTACGTGTTTTCTCAGTGTATAGTAAGCGTTGTTCGCCGCGCGATTAGATACACGCCCGAGTGCGTTTGGAGTATGTGGATCCCATCAAGTGCATCTGGAGCTGGCCATGTACTTCGAAACCAATTGGGTGTTTGTGAGTACAAGCGAAGGGCCCTGCCTGAGTAATTGTCGTTAATTGGCAGAGAACTGCAGTTCACCGTGGGGGTTTTCTGGGTCTAGATTCTAACCGGTCTGGTGCTGGTACTGATGATTCGCTTGACATATCTGTGCTTTCTGTTGTCGCTGACGCCTTGTGTTTTGTGTTAATCAGCAGCTGTCGACTGTGAAGCGGAGAGTGGGCACTCTCTCTCTCCTAAGCGGGAGAGAACCCTCTCCAAAGTGTTGGCAATTTGGCTAATAGCTAGACAATTTATAAACATAAATAAATAGATAATGGGTACATGTGTTACTTGTCAATTTGTCATGTCTTTTCGATAAGAATAGTCTATCTTCTTTATTGATATTTAAGGAAATTTAATTACAAAATAAATACAATATATTTTATCTTATCTTGACAGTCATGCATATCGCCAATTTTACACTTTAAACTCGTTAAAAGAGTATTTGTTAAGTTATTCAAGGCAAGGAGGTTTTTGTTTTTAAGTAATATTTAATATAAACAATTGCGAAATGATTAACAAGATAATTTAATTATTTACATAGAAAAATATTATGACTTTTGTCATGTCATAATTATTTTGTTTAGGAAACAATAGGGAATTTAACTTTGAATGAATTCTCGTTCTCTTTAAATGGCCTTAAATAGTGAACATCCATTAATAAGCTATTGTATTCAAGCTTTTATATCAAAAACATTTCTAGGAAGCCTTATAAAAAGGGTTAATTTTAATCAGACAGGTTATTCAGTATCCCCTCGAACCCATCTTGTTTTATAAATGCATCATTGACAGCACTGATTCTGTGACAGTGCGAAAAACTTTGTGTGAAGTCTGAGAAAGTCAATTTCGCACTCTCATTGGGACTCAGCCATGCAAAGTTGGGGTGGTGGAGGGGACTCTGACGAGCCCCTTACCACTTCATCGCCCGCAATCCATCACCACGGCGACGTCTCTTGGCATTTTTCGAGAACGAATGTGGCACTTCATCAGCCATGGCAACAGCCGCAGCAAGGCAGTATCGCAGCATCAGCATCCTTCAGCTTCAGCTTCAGCTTCACTGCTACGCCAGCAATTTTCCACTTTGGAAACCCGCAAGACGACAGCAGGTGAAACACTGGAGTACCACCTGCCACCTGCCACAATCCCCCCTTCTGTGGAGCCACCCCTCTCGAAGCTGTTGCATTATATTACTTGCCGCCTTGCATTATGCACGAACGGATGGGATGACGACGCTTGATGCGGGTATTAAGTGCTGTTTATGTTGCACAACTTTTATCGAGTTGGATAAGGCAGAGAAAGTGGGACAGGTGGCCCGGCAAATTGCATCCTGCGGCTTTGATCCTAACTGCGAGTGCATAAATTTTTATGCACGATTTCGCCGGATGCGCTGCTGTTAATCGAATGCCGAATGGCCACATTGTGCCATTTCCCAGCTCCACATTGCACATTTCCGGCCAGCGGCCATTGTTCCGCTGATTTCACGTGGGAGTTCGAACAGCGTGTATATTCTGGCTAATTAGTTTAGCAATTTCCGTTCGGAAAAAGCGGTATAAAGGGGTAAAAGTCGAGAGGCTGCCAATTCTATCTGCCATTTCACCTCACACAATGCAATCATCATGAATTCCAATGGAGTGCTTAACCAAAGTTAATTAATTAACATGCTGCGGCAGGGCTCTTATGATTTATGCATGTCCCTGAGGGGGTAACTTGGTTCGGTTAGATCGAGGATTATGTATGTTTAGAATATTAAATATGAAGACAATGAGCTTGAGGAATAACAGAGATATTATGGACATAGAAGGTATAGTTTTCTTTAAGAATAAATCACTTTGTTAATAGAAATATTAGTACATGTGTTAAAATAATACTTTGCTTTGTGAAATGAAGCTTATTTTCTTTAAATTCTTTCGGCAGAGTTTTCTTAAGGTATCTACAGCATATTTATTTGATTAAAAATAACACACAAATTCTAGTGTTTAATTAAATAAAGTGATAGCCTAGTTATTTACCTTCACTTAAGGGCATTCAACCTTCGGTTAGCCCCAATTAGCTTCCCTTCTGGCTGTATTTTAACAACAAGCGAGGCATCAAGCGAGGCATCAATGGCTTCTAGCCATGGCTCTCGCTCTGTTGTTCCCTGCTCGCTGGACGTTTAATTAATTTGAAATATGCCACATTTGCTTCCGCATCAACTGAACTGTGTTTTATGCCCACACAAAAGTTTTGTGGCTCTGGGGGGCTTCTAGCCGGGCAAAAAGCTTTTATTTTAATAGACGCTGCAGGGAGAGAACATGCATCCATCCACACATACGAGTCCATATATGTCGAAATGTTTTTTCTTCCTAGATAAGCATAACGTTCTTAATGCTTCGCCCACTTTTTGCGATCTCTATGGTTGGGGGAGGGCTTGGTAAAAAGTTTAATTGGTTTTTGGTCTCGGTCGGTGAAAGCGTTTGGGCGTATCCGTGGGAACTCGTAGTTATGACTTGTTAAACTTTGCCCCTTCATTTTTATTCAGTTGCATGTAAACATGCTGTTCAGATGTCAACGAAGCTCGCATTTTAAACTATTTGTTGTAAACGAATTTACAGAGGTTTCGTATCACTTAAAATTGTGCGTAAAAGTAAGCCATGCTTTGTTTGGTTAGAGTAAGCTAGAAAAGCAACTATCATAGCATACTTTAAGGCACTGGATTTTAAGTGATATATCCAGTTCTGCATAAAAATGCAGAGGTCCCCTCAATAAAAGAGTAATTTTGTAGTACATTCGCTTATTTCAAATTTGTTGACTAACCTAAATTACTTAGATATTGTAGCTAAAAAGTATCATTGATTTAATTCCCACATAAACCCTGTTTGCTAGTTTTTAGTTATTTATTTGTAATCAAAAAGTATATCAAGGATATATTTATTAAAACAATTTCTGCTGGCAATTATTAAAACAGAGAACACTAAGGTGCAATTCCGACATGCTTTGTGGCCATATTGTGGTCTTAGACCCGAAGCCCCTTTCAGTTTGTGGCCAACACCATGAGAATTCTGTGAATTTCCGTGTGGCTGTGAATGTGGCGGTGCCCAGTAGGGGGGGTGACTTTCACCTGGGACCATGGTCTGTAGTTGTCGTTAAATACCTGTGAGTGTGTGTGTGCAGTGAGTGCTACCTGCAGGTGCAACAACTGGCTTTTCACTCTAAGCTGTGGCAATGAAATGTGACTGCGTGCTTGCCACAAATGTTTGTTCCTCTCAGATCTGCTTTTAGCATACCCAAGGTGCATACTTTCAGGATGAGTAGCCTCTAATAACTATGTAGCATTAGAGAGTACCAATAGCTGATATAATAAAATGTAAAAATAGTATTTAAAACAATTAATATTTCCTACACATTAATATATTTCATTCAAGCACCTTTCATCGAGATATAGTTATAAGCAAAGCGGTCTGGTAGTAAGTCAATGTAGTTATTCCCCTCACAAATTGCAAAAAAATATCAAAAAATTTAAGAGAAACACAACCCAACGGAGAAGAGCAAATTGTTTCGAGACTTTAAAGTTTAAACTAATTTTAAAACATAATATTTCTCTTCTACTTTCAACTTTGCTTTGAACAACACAAACCCCACACACACACACACACACCTACCCACCACACTGACACACACGCTAAATCTTTACGTAACTCGAACACCCAAATACGTAACGTGGCCCTCTCTCTGTCTCTCTCTCTCTCTCTTATATATAATATATATTTCGATTCCCCCCTTCTACTTGATTTGGATTTGTTTTCTCTTCTGCGACACAATAAACAATCCTTATTATGAATTTACATTATTGTGCTATGATCTGTTAATTAATCGTTTTGTGTTTTCACACTCTATTCTCCTCCCCGACCACCACCACCACCGCCAATATACACACACACACTCAACACCGAAAAATAACGACAATATATAATTTATTGTTGAATTTTCAATGCACCATTCCGTGTATGTGTGTGTGCGTGCGTATCTAAAATTTGCTAAAAAAAATCAAATAAAAACACAAATTGCACAAATTACCAAAATAATGATATAATATATATGCGAATATATTGAAACATGAAAAACAACGATAACAACGACCTCTAAAAACCGCAAAACCAATCAACAAAAACAACAATAAACAAATCTGCAATGTGTTTGTGACACACGACACACGACATGTAAAATGTAAATGTTAAAATACATGTACACACCCACAAAAAAAAATATATATATACAAAAAAAAAAAAACAAAACACGAAAAACTAAAAACCAAAATATACGAAAAACCCTTAAAGATACCATGGGGACTGAAAAAAATCTGTTGGGGTCTGATAAATATAACCGTGCCCAGGGTAAGCAATCAACATTCAACTTTAATTTCTATATCATTTAATTGTTTCCGTTGTACGTTCCGCCACACTTGCTGTTGTTAATTATTATGTTTGTTTTCGAAAAAGAAAAATTTACAAAAACCTATATTTGTTTTGCATTTGTAACTCTGCCTCCTACTAATGTGCACCCCCAAGAACAAAAACAAAAAAACCCCAAGCAATAGGAAATTTTAACACTAGTAAGCGGTGTAAGTTCCCGGGTTCAGATGATGAGTTGCCATTAAAAGCTCAGTTCCGCTGAGCTGCCAAATGTAATTAATTAAGGGCATTTCATCAGGAAATCCATTTAGTTAGTGGTCTCCTCCTCTCCGCCTCTCGATTGCAGGGCAGACACTCGACCATCGATGGATGGATTGCTCCTCCCAGCACATTCAGCAAATTAAATAGAGCCCCCAATATGGCTGGCATTGGCCCTAGGACAGCAGCAGCATCATTTATTTGCCGAATCAAAACAATTAATTTAATGGGTAAATGCAGATTAGGGCACCTAATTTCCAGCGACACTGGATTTATTCCGGATTGCAGCGAAGATTAATTCAATATTTGGCAAGCTGACAATTTGGCAGACCACATAATTGGGTCTACAAGTTATTTTGGCCAAGAAGAACAGCTTGGAAAGCGAAGGAAGCCAATTAAATAAATAGTAAGGTTTTGGCTTAGGGGGAATTTGGGTTATTGGGTTGTTTAGTTAGGAACATTTGAATGCCATTTAATGTTTATATTAACCTGAAGCTGAAGCTTTAAATTAATTATTGAGATCATGATTAAAAAAGCCTATTAAATTCAGAAAAGATAGCCTTTCTTGCAAGCTAATTAAATTGTATTGTCATCTTTATTTAATACATACATATGTATAAATTGCTGCCAATATAACAATTCAATTCAGAGTGATTTCATATTTTAATAATTATAATAAACTTTTAAATGATAAAGGCAAAATCCCTAAGTAAGTATAAAATGTAAACAAGTTAATTGGGAGCCCATAAATATTTAAAATACATTTTTTATTGATCTTGTTTTAAAACTTTCATATAAACCAAAAGGTGATGCTTAACAGCTATAATAATGATTTCTATTATGAAACCTTAAAGGCTTAATGACTTATAAAAAAATGTGATATTATTCAGACTGCTACCATATCTAAATAATTATTATAAACTAAGGAAAGGGTAAATAAAATAAGTAATTTGAATGCCTAGAAATATTTTTAAAAATGTATATAAATATTTACCATAAACTGGTTCTTAAAATGTCATATAAACAAAATTAACTTCTTAAAAAGCAATAATACTGATATCTATTACGAAACCTTTAAGACTTAAAGGCTTAAAAAGAACTAAATTTCAAAAACCTATTCTACTTTTGGGCGCTAATTGAAAAGAACGTTAAAAAAGCTCTTTTAACCAACATTTGCCAGAACCTAATAGATACGCCAGTTTGGCTTATCTAATTTGGCCAACCTAATGGCTCACCGGCAATCGCATTCCCCCCTAAACCCACTTCCCTCGCCACAGTGGATGATGCGGAGATGCCTCTCGCAGATAGCCCATATTGGGCAGAACTCGGCTTGGCCGACAGGTGAGCTGTGCACCAGTGCAGGTGCGTGTCAGTCGAGATTCGCCTGTCGCGCGATTCGGTTGCGGATCGGATGCAAATGCGATTGCAGCTGCCGGCCGGCCGGTCGCGGAGGAGCACTGCCAATTCAATTAATTAGAGCATATTAGCGGAAAAAACGCAATACAGACTACTGGCCATGGTGGTCACGGACTCCCCCCTCGCGGCGCACAAGTATCTGCGGCGCATATCCAAGGACTTTTCCACGGTGCGCCGTTACAGCAGTACGCCGGCGGCCCTTTCGGTGCGTGCCACCACATCCGCGTTCATTGCCGCCGAGGCCGCGGCCCATTTGCCCACAGCGGGGAGCAGCACTGCCGCCCCCGGCATCCCACCAACGCCAAGGGGCATCCGGCGGCGACAGCGAATGCGGAAGCGCTCCTCCGTATCCTCGACGCTGTCAAAGGTTCTGATACTAAATGTGCGTGATTTGCTAAAGGCTCATGCCACCACCAGTGATCCCCTCAAAGAGGTAGGAAAAACGTTACTCTCAAGAGGAAAAACACTAAAAAATTTCAAAGATTTTGGGTAAAATTGAGGCTATAAAAAATTTTTTGGGAATATGTAATCCTTTGCCTAGGAATAAGAATTAGAACAGGTTAAGGTAAATAGCTAAATTAGGATACTTTAGAAAAGATTGTTAAAACTTGGATTATATATTGGAATAGGTCAAGGAAAGACATTCAAAGGCCTGGCCTTTTCTTTATAAATACTTTTGATATAACATTTAATTTAGTTTAGTTACGTTTACGCTATTTAAAGCTGCAACTAATGTAAAGTATATATATTATTGGGAAAGTGTATAGGGAATTCCCCAACTTGTAAACTACTCCATGTGCCAAGAGCTGTTTGCTCTGCAAAACCACCCATGCAGTGGCTTCATGTGCCTCCAAGGGTGGAGTGCTGCTAATCCACAAACCAAATCCAAAGCCAACTGTAGCTGTAGGACCAAAGTGCGGCTCGAAAGTTTGCCACTTTTGGCTTTGTTTGCCGCGATAACAGGCAAGTTGCAGTTGAAGCAAAGTTTTGCCAAGATTTTGATTCGAAATTGGAATCAATTGTGCGAATGCCCGGGGATTCGAGGCGGCATGTGAAAACGTGACCCAGGGTTTGCTAACAAAAGTGTGTGATCTCAGCCATGGCCAATTGCATATGCATATAGATGGGGCCAAAAGCGGACTAAAAGCTGGCTAAAACCTAAAAAGTTAACTTGGAAAAGGGGAAAGGAGAAATAGTTTGTCACAGATGCATTTGCACGGCTGCTTAATAAAATATTTAAACTGGGTTAGAACCAATTGTGCAAAATGTATATATATATATATAAAACAACTCTACATTAAGTCCCTCTCCCCCTCTCACCACTCACCCGCAAACACACATATATTGTAAATATTTTATTCTGTAAGTGCATACGTTTATTTGTTCCATTCGTTTGTTTGTGTCACTTAACTAATTTATTTATTTCTCGTTTGTTTTTTACGAAATTAGTAATGTTTAAATAGTGATTGTATTGTGTCGTCGTTGTGTTTTCACCCCGAACTATCGTGTAATTGCCGTATGATTAGTGCGAACTATTTCGAAAACCAATTTCTTTATTATTTATCGCCTTAAAGTATGTACTTTCTTCACTGAGGCTACTTCTACCCCAAGAAACTAGACTGAAAATCCTTATGTTTACTTGTATTTTTGCATACCCCAAGCACCTCTAGTCATCCTCTAAGACGCTGGCTGTAAAACCTAACGATTATATATATATTTTGGTTTCCTTTTGAATTACTTTCCATTTGCTCCTCTAGCTGTATATTGAGTGTATAAAGTGTAACTGCGATGCTGCGATGATGATGATGATGTCGATGTCATAATTTAATTAACTAACTGACTCCCAATTTGCTCTTCCCTTCCCATTCCTGTTACCAACTCTGATGTGAACCATTTAGCACCAGCCGCGTAGTTGGATCGAGACAAATTTCCAGAAGCGCGAATGCATCAAGTTCATACCATGCCCAAAGGACGATACAAAGTAAGTGGCTCCTAATTTAATTTATTTGCATTTTAACTCGGGGCAGGAGGGGTCCAAGTCCAAGTCCAAGACGCAAGCAGTTGACCCAGTTTCGCCCGCCGCCTATCAGAAGCGCTTGCCATGATGCAGATGCGGCTGCTGGCCCAGTTCCTAGCCCCATTGTGTATTTAGTTTCATTTTGGGCGTTAGTATTTATTGTTTATTATGACAGGCGCTGTCCCAAGACCCGGGAATGGAGATAAATGTGCCATAAACCCAACCCCGTTCCCTAACGATTCTCTGATGCCGATTCAGATGCTGGTCTGGTGAAAGTTTTCAGCAGAGATAGCTATCTGGCTGCACCAGCCAGGAGAGTGGAGGGGGGGCGACGGGCATGGGAGATGGCTTTATGGCCCCTTTTGACTCTTTACAAAACTGACTTTACCCACTGCCGACTCTGCCTGTTATCAGCTTTTGGCTTGCCAAATATTTGCTCGTTGGCCTAGTCGAGTTACCACGGCAACCGGTAGCCGCCGCTGCTGCTGCCTCTGCTGCCTGTCACGCCCCAAAAATACATCTGTCCTGCCCACGTTAGTTGCCGCCAGTTTGTATATCCTCAACGAGTTGGGGCCCCGCTCTACAGTCGAACTTGGCCGAAAGTGAAATCAAATTCTTATGCTCTTTGCTCGCCATAATTTAAACTTTGAACTTTTCAGAACTTGCATTTCACACTAATTAGTAAGGAATTTGTTCAAAGTTTAAATTGAAATTTGCGACTTCAATAAATTACTCTTTAATTGCTTTATGTAATTATAATCTTTGGCGAATCGGAGGTTTTACTTCAAGTTAAGTGACTTATTCCCAAATAAAAATACAGTCATGACTACGGAAAAGTAATTTTTAACAAAATATAACTTTGTTTAAAATTATAAATAAAATATAATAAATCATTTTTAGTGTTTTTTATAATATTTAGAAATAATTAAGGAGTGATTATGGCGGTAAATACAATTTAAAAGCATATTTTTAGCATCTATCTAAAAATCATACTTTAATTACAAAAATACATTCTAAATACCCTAAAATAATTTTAATAAAGTTAAATAAAGGTATTTCATTATATTTACAATTTTTTATATAGATGAATTAAAGCTGAAATAAATAGTATGAAAAGTCTCATTAAGGCTCGTCCCAGTTTGAAACCTTGGTTTGAAACTCGACTTAACATCTGATTTGACTCTGAGTGCGAGAGCAAGAGAGATAGAGTTAAGAGTTAGCCTTATTGTGTAATAACTCCCATATTTAACTAGCGATTTTGGTCAAATTTTTAAAGTACCCACATTCTTGGTTTGCACAGTGTTATAATAATAACCCTGTACCATATGGGTACCGAGAATAATAAATAAATAAATTTCGACATTTGAATAATATTATCTAAGCTCAAATTCGAAATCTCCCATTTCAATATAAGGAGGCTGCACTGCCCTAGCATGTCTACCACACATCAGTCACAGGCCATGGAATGTGCCACAGACACGTGCCGATTAATTTGATTATTTAATTCTATTCAAACTGATTTATTCGCCCAAAAGCCAGAGTTAGCCATGGGCGGGGAGAGATGTAGGAAAGTATACCTACCAATGTGTGTGTGTGTGTGTGTGCCTTTAATTGAAATGCATTATTTAGCACACAAATTTTAAGCACCTGACAAGAACATCAGCTGGCGAAACAGACAGATTCGGATAGGATCGCTTTGGATGGGGTCAGGTCAGACCCCCAGACAGGTTATTGCCTTTCCGTTTGTTGCCATCATATATATACATATATACTGCCTCTTTTTTTTTGGGGGGCCACAAAGCCAACACTCACCGGCACACACGTGCATAAATAACGCTCTATATTACACGTGGGCATAGCAAACAAAGTGACAGGTTAAGGCGGATGCGTGTGTGTTATTTTCTGTTTTTCTACCTTCCTGCGGGGTGTGTTAGTGTCTGCCTGCTGTTTGCCGAATATCATTTACACCCACAACGCATCCTGACAGTCGGTCAACACAAGTTCTGTGTGGAGAAGGAGGAGCAATGACTGCCACAGGACCTCCCAACTGCATAGGGGAAAAACATGTTAAGAGATGGTTACATTTTATGGCAGAAAAATCGTAAAATAAACGGAGATATTTACTTTATTCAAATTAAAGTCATTTACTCGAACCTGAACTTAATTTTCTGTAAATTAGTTTAGCAACCTGGCTGCTCTCTGAATTAATTAAAAAGGTAAATACTGAAGTGTAAATAGAGATGCGAAAAAAAGAAAAGAAAGATCCAATTAAAATGGTAGAGGATAGTATAAAATTAGTTGTAGCATTAAAGCCAGGCACGGATGTACTTAAAGTTTATGGGAGGAAATGCTTAACATAAGCTTTTTTTCAGAGGAAAGAAAGATGGATAAAAAATACGTAAAATAAGGTGATATTTGCAGGAATTGAAAAGACAGCTGTCATTTAAATTAAGGAGAATTTAAGCTTGTTATTAGAGATAGTATTAAAGCCAAAATAAAGAAAGTTTTTAATTTTAATTAAAACCAAATCAACGGGTTTTGTAAATATTTTAATAGATTTAAAATTATTTCCCAGAGAGTAAGGACCCATTTTAAATACACAAATAAATATAAATCCACTTTTAAGCCTCTGAGAGTTATGGGAAACAAGTGAAAGTGGTCGTAAAACTTTAGTTCACCTTCTTAAATTCTTTGGGCAAAAAGTTATCTGTTATCCTGCGTGTGGGAATGGAATTAATGCGTATACGCCCCTTTTACAGATGCTGCTGTGGCCAGGTCCAGATCACACATCAGACGATACCGGGCATCGAGAGCGGCTCACCCGGCGACCTCTGGCTGCCCACCAAGCACACGCGTCCCCAGCCCACGGATGCCTATGGCACCATCGAGTTCCAGGGCGGAGCACATCCCACGAAAGCACAGGTAGGCCCATAGCCATTACCTTTACGGCCGGTCCTTAATAACTTTGAACTGAACTTCTGCTTGTTTTTTGTTGTTGTTTTTTTTTTTTTTTGTGCGTAAACTATAGTATGTTCGCCTGTCGTTCGACACGCGGCCCGAGCTGCTGGTGCAGCTATTCACCAAGGAGTGGAATCTGGAATTGCCAAAACTTTTGATCACCGTGCAGGGCGGCAAGGCCAACTTTGATTTGCAGGCCAAATTGAAGAAGGTGAGAGCGAAAAAAGGGTCTTCCTGGTCGTGTGTCACACGCTAATTGAATGGACCGGACGACCGAGTGTAACCGAATCCCCGCTTTTCCCCACTCCCTCTATTTGCTTCGCAGGAGATACGCAAAGGACTGCTGAAGGCGGCCAAGACCACGGGAGCCTGGATATTCACTGGCGGCACCAACACCGGTGAGCATTCCGTTTCATTTAAGTTTCATGAAAGGACACTGCACAGTTTTATGGCCAGCGATTACGGCCCAGTTCCCAAGCTATCCAGGCTATCCGGCTACCAGCTCCCAGTTCGTTGGAGCCAACTTAAATAAGCACAAAGAAAAATGAGCAAGGAAAACAAACAACAAACAATAGGGGGCGAAGGCGGGGCGGAAGGCTCTGGCAAAAAAAAAACTTAAAGTGCGGATGAGCGACCCCAGTCGAAAATTAAATAAATAAAATCCCAAGCGGAAATCACGCAGCCAGTGATTGTACACACTTCAACTGCTTGCCAGTCAACATATTGTGCTACCCAGTAGCCCCATCTGCGGGGCATGCTGGCACTGGCCCAGGCGAGGGGAGAGAAGAGGGAGTGTGCGGGTTGGCTCTCAAACTAAATTGGATTATTGAGCCGGGAAAGGGTAGTGGATGAGTACATGCGGTATAGCCGAAAAAAAAACCCATCTCTTTGGGTATTTTTTGCTCGAAAAGTTTGCAATTTAATCAAACGGAATTTAATTAAATCAAACCAGCATTTAATCCTTATAATTTATAATTTAATTTGAGTTGAACAAATAAAATCGAAGGATTGGTTATAATTTATAAAGTGATAAGTTGGTAAATGTATATTCACAAAAAAACACAATCCCTTTAGGTATTTTAAAATACAATTTTTTGTGCGAAAAGTTTGCAATTTAATTAAATAGATTTTAATTAAGTCGAGCTAGTATATAATCCTTCTAATTTATGGTTTAGTTTGAATTGAAAAAATATAACCGAAGGATTGGTAATATTTAATAAAGTGATAAGTTGTTAATAAGCTTTTTACAATCTACTTTTTCATCTTTTTTTACGTCTAATTGCAATAAATATTAATTTTTCTGGATTGCTTTATAAAATAAAATAAAATGAAAAGTTAATATTTATTGATTATTCCTTTAAAAAAAAAAAGAACAAGAATAAAAGCTATTTTGTTAAAATTTCTTCAAAGTTCTTCTCCTAAAAAATGTATTTTAATAATACATAATTCTTTAAGGTAAAATATACATTTTTAGTTTGATTTCCATACAGTTACATGTAAAGGCACAGATTTATTTATAAAAATATTAGTTTTATTTGCTACAATATTTAATAAATTAAAAAACATTCCTACCTTTTCTATTTACTCAAAACCTAAAAACTAATCCCCTCTTTCGTTTCCTGGCAGCGCATTCCGCCGTCGCCTATAAGATCCTTTTCGTTTTATTACATTTTTCATTCGACTGCTCGGAAAGGTCCTTTTTTGTCGTCGTCTGGGTCTTGTGCTCGAGTTGTTATTAAATTTTAGACACGCCCCCCTAACTATGATATAAAAAAAGCTGAAGCTGGAACAGGGCGCTGAGAGACTATGTCAATCCTCGGGAGGAAGACAAGAACTTGTTTACGCACTCGCTCAACGCGGCCATTGTTGTGCCCCCCTGTTGACCCTACTGACCCCCCCTTCGTCTTCTTCCTGCTCTTCCACAGGAGTCACCAAGCAAGTGGGCGACGCCCTGCTACTCGAGGGCCAACAGCGGACAGGACGAGTGGTCAGCATCGGCATCGCTCCCTGGGGCATCGTCGAGCGCAATCACGAGCTGTTGGGCCACAACCGCGAGGTGCCCTGCCACAGCATAAGTTCGCCCAGGTAAGTGTGTGTGTGCGGGAGGAGGTGTTCCGACCCGATCGACCGACCGCAGAATAATGCATATTTAATGGGGTCCAATCAAGGCAACAGGCTTAATTGTGTCTGGGCCACGTTAAAAATTCATGAGCATTAGCTGTTGTGGCCTTTTCCACTGCAATCACCACGACCTGTTGCAATCATCACCTGCTGCTGCTGGTGCTGCACCTGCTCTATTTCGCATTTCCTTTCTCCTTTCGCTTCCCTCTTCCTTTCCAGGTCCAAGTTGGCGGTGCTGAACAACCGGCATGCGTACTTCCTGCTGGTGGACAACGGCACCCAGGCCAAGTACGGAGCGGAGCTGATCCTGCGACGCAAGCTGGAGAAGTTCATATCCAACCTGAAGCTACATCCATGTAAGCGGGGGGCGACCAAGTGGGAACAATATGACAGCTCGACAGCACAAAAGGCCAATCAGGCCACAGATTGGAGCTCCTTGTCATCCTGGCCATTGAGAGACATTTCTTTTCATTGCCAATGCCGCCGCGGGCTAAGCTCTCAATGGCAAGGACATGATGGCTCTGACGTGGCGAGCTGTCATTGGGGGTTATTAATTTGCACTGCGAAAAGTTTAACAAGTTTAGGAGGTTATTCTCAAATTAAAATTGATTTTTAATTAGAAAAGTTTAGAAAAAAGAGTACCTAAATAATTATTAATAATACTTATGTTATAACTTATTTAGGCTTTTGTTTAGGCCTTCAGTTTAGCTAATAACAATATAATTAGGGCTTAGAAGTGTGCCATATGCTAACAAATCTCCTTTCAAAATTCAAATATAATCTTTTTTAATCGGAAAATATTTATACTACATTAAATAACCATTTCTTCTTAAGAAATCAGTCTTAATTTCATGGATAGTATTTTCCTAAGATACATATAAAATTATAAGTACTGAAATATATGAAATAACTCTTAACTTAAACTACAAAATTGCCTAAGACATTTTTATAAATTTACTTATACTTCTAGCAAAGAATCACTGGCTTAAAACAAACGGTATACGGAAATATTTATTCTTCTTTCTATTTACAAATATTTTCGTTACTTCGTAATTATCTTCAAGTAATCCTTAGTTAGATTACCAAATATTTCAACTTTTTAGGATATATCTAGTTTCTTGCTTTCAACTTTATTCCATTTTCTTTTCTCTCTAAGCTATCCACTTTTTTGAAAGTATTAAACTCTTATGCTTCTAAAATAAAACTATAATTTCATTCGACTTTTCCATAGTTCAGATAGTTTTTTTATGTATCGATAAAAGAAATTCATTTATTATAATTTAAAGAGCAACTTGTTCACTTTTGTTGAGTGTACCGACACCAGGTCACCAGAAGAGAGTGTCATAATCGACCTGTTGAGTCCTCAGTAGCGGCCTGCACTCTGTGAATTTGACTAATACCCGTTGCATGTCCCCCGTGGGATTGTTCGTTCTACTCAAATCTTTACCTTTTGTGCCATTATTTTTGTGTTTTTTCGGGACTGCCGTGCTGCAGTCACACATTCCAGTACGCCTGTCGTCTGCCTGGTGATCGAGGGCGGCACCAACACGATACGTGCGGTGCTCGAGTACGTGACGGATTCGCCGCCGGTTCCGGTGGTCGTGTGTGACGGATCCGGGCGTGCCGCCGACCTGCTTGCCTTCGTCCACAAGTGAGTACATGCCCGGGATATTCGTGGGGAGCTTTATAGGGAAAGGGAGAGAGCGGGGATGAATGGCACTTTGTGATGTATTTTTAAACGTGTGGAAAGGGAATTTCTTTTTTGTTATTTAGACTTGTGTTTTCAATTTCCTTATTAAATATGCATAAGTAAAAGTGTTTTTATACAGCTTTGTGTTATTTCTTTATTTATTATTAATAGGAAAAAATATTAATTTTCTTTCCGCAGGGGATGGCTTTGAATGTGGTCTTTGGGGTTGAAGATTTTAACAGGAATTTTCATTTTTCAAGGCACAAATATGTTTGTTTAGAAATGCTCAGTATTGAAATCGATTGTAATGATGCCTTAAAGTAGGCTAAACGAAGTTTAATCATACCTATTATTCTAGCCTTTTTTAAATCAATTTAAAAAGTTTCTAAAAGTATGCAATAAAATGTTTCAAGTAGCTAATTCAATGTACATTTGTATTTATATACTTTGTAACATTTTGTATCATAGTTCTTGGCACTTTTTCAAGAGAATTCAAATCACTAGTGATCTCTGCAGAACCCTGAAATGAGGTCTAAATTTTTAACTGCATACTTTTGGGCATCTCTTCAATAGATTTGAAATTGTTAGCTGTCTCTGTACCTTTCAAGATATTGAAGTAAATTAGTAAAGTTAATTTTAAAGATTTAATCAAGACAATATCTTCATTGAGTGGTTATATTTATAAACAAATATTCTTTTAAATATATACAAATAAAACAAAATTAAGAACTTCCAGTATCAACATAAATAACCCCTCTTTAAAGCATGTGCCGCCGGGTAACTTAATGAGAAACCGCAGTTTGTGTAAATTTAATTAAGAACATGTAGGCATGCCCTCTGACCCGACGCGCCAGAATTGTTGCTTTGGACCATTGTCAGGCACGCGACATTTGGCAAATTATTTAAATTTACCCAACGCCACAAAGGGGGAGGGGGCGGGGTCTACCACCCAATCCCCAATCCTCCGACGGCACGGCCTGGTTCTGTTTACCTTCTGGCGGGACCACGAACCTTTTTGTGAGTGTGTGTGCCACATTTAATTTTGTTGTTTAATTAGTCGGAATAATTTTTGGGGCGCCTCTCGAAGTTGTGACAATGCTGTCTCTGACACAAATTTATATGCAGATATGCCTCGGATGGCGAGGAGCAGCCCGTGCTGGAGTCCATGCGGGACTACCTCATCGGCACCATACAGAAGACCTTCGAGGTGGGCCTGGACCAGTCCGAGAAGCTGTACCAGGAGCTGTTGCAGTGCACGCGGAACAAGAATCTGGTAAGCTGGGGGCAGGAAATCCTTGGGGGATTTTACTGAAATTATTATTAGGTGTGGGGCACAAGTTGAATTTCCATAATTAATTACTGTGTTTACACACTGAAGAGGGTGTAATTAAATTATTAGGAAACTTAATCAAGGGGCTGAGAGGGTTATCACATGTGCGCTCCCTCTCCATCTTCCTGTTGCTCTTTTCACAAGAGATATTCATTATATTGAAGGGCCCGGGGATACGAAATTTAATATGTTTTAAAACAGTTTATGGTTCCCATAGAATGGGTTCTCAAGTGCCTTTCCTTTAAATTTATTATTAATAACCCCTCTTGCATAGTTCGAAGCCAAGTGGTTGGAGCTCAGGTGGGTAAACTCTGGTGAATTTTCCCTGCAATTATTTATAGGTACGAGCCATCAATTAAAATCGCATAGCCCGGCGGGGGCTTTGCTCAATTAAGTTCCCCGGAAGATTGCGGGAGATTCAAATTAACCGCCAAAAAAGGCGCGGTGTGAGGCGAACTTTTCAATCACTTGAGACTTTCGGCGCGAAGCGATTTAAATTTTTAATTAATGCTCGTAGACCCGTTGAAATAATTAGGCTACAAAATTCAATTGAACGTGTAATGAATTTTAAATCACCGCAGCGGCAGGAGCAGACAGTATATCCTGCGAAATTCGGAAATTCTGGCATTTCGTCAATTCCGCCGCAGCTGTTATTAAGATTTTAATTGGTTTTTGAATGAGCACACTGAAGCCTCGACGGGATCTAGGAGTAGCAAGTCCTTGTCCTTGCCAGGGGCTTGCGTTTCCTTTCTGGTTTTTTCCTGCTTCTTTTTTTTGGGGGTCCTAGGCAAACAAATTATGTGCGATGGGGACCAACATTAAGAGATACTTTGCGTACGCACACTTTTTATGTATATTTCTTTCAATTTCTCTCCGCCAGATTACCGTCTTTCGCATACAGGAAAAGCCCGAGGGCGAGGCACAGGAGCTGGATCAGACCATCCTGACGGCCCTCTTCAAGTCGCAGCATCTGAGTCCGCCGGAACAGTTGAGCCTGGCCCTGACGTGGAATCGCGTGGACATAGCGCGCAGCGAGATATTCGTCTATGGCCAGGAGTGGCCCAACGGTGGGTTGTTGTTGTCGCTGAGTGGAGCTGGAGCTGGAGCTGGGGCGTGCTCCGCCATTTGCATTTTGTTTCAATTCAATTCCACTCCCCCCCCCAGGCGCCCTGGACGAGGCCATGATGCAGGCGCTGGAACATGATAGAATCGATTTCGTCAAATTACTCCTGGAGAACGGCGTTTCGATGAAGAAATTTTTAACAATACCGCGCCTCGAGGAGCTCTACAATACCAAGCACGGTCCGGCCAACACGTTGGGGTGAGTTTTGGAGCCGCGGACATCGTGGCCTATGTAAATGACAATGAATGTCCTTGTTACCCGTGCCCCCTGCAGCTACATCCTGCGCGATGTCCGGCCGCACATACCCAAGGGCTACATTTACACGCTCCACGACATCGGGCTGGTGATCAATAAACTGATGGGCGGCGCATATCGGTGAGTAGTGTGGATTTTTTGGGGTTATTTTCTGAACAGAAAATCCTCTTTTTAAATAACACTTGACACAGCCTCAGGCATTGCGTTCAATAATCCTCTCAAAGCCGCTTAGAAAATTAGTTTATTTATTTTATTGCCTATGGTTTAAAGAGGTTTTTAGAAGCTCAATTAAATGGGGTTTAAGAAATTGTTGCTTTTATAGAAAATGATAGCATTTGTCTAAACAAAAAAAATATATATCTCTGGCTACTTTAGTTACGAAAGCTTTTCTCTTTAAAAAATAGTACAAATACTTTATATTTCATAGCCAGCAAGTTCTTCCTTAGGAACCCTTAAATGTCACTTATTTCTTTAATCTTAAATTAAATATAATGCGAAATAGATAGAGTCTATAAATGTGGTCACTTAATACCCAACTTCCTTCAAAGAAAACCCGCAAAAAATGATCAAATTTAATAATAGGGATACAAGAAACCACGAAAAAAACACCTCGCCAGCCAAAGGGCCAGCAAAAACTTTTTTCGGTTTTATTTTGGGGCAAGGGTTGGGCCGGGTTTCGGGTGGGGGTAAGTATACCCTGACCCAATGGGCCAGTGAAGTAAAGTAAAGTCATCCCTTAACGTGTGGCGGATTAAACTTGATGTTTTGAAAATTTGTTCATGAAAATGTAATAAGTTTGCACATCAAGTTAACAACAAGAGCTCCGTTTTTGCCTGGCAGGCAGGCAGTCGGGCTGGGCGACTCGTGCTCCGCTTTGTCATGTTGATGCTGCACAGGCGAAGGGCGAAGGGCGAAAAGTCAAAGAAGCACAGGCAGGATGCCGACGCCGAAGGACCCCTTAATTATGCAGCATTAATATTTTGCCAGGCAGGCGAAAAGCGCGTTTGGCCTGCTTAAATTTAGTTAACGGCGGGCTCTGGCCACCACAATGCCTGGCGTTTAATATCGCTCATAAGTTGGGTCAGGAAAGGGGAGAAGAAGAGGAACCGGGGCCAAATTGTTTGTGGCTTCAATATAAACACGTTGGTTACAAGGAGCAACTGACCAACCCGAGCACCCAACCCGCTCGCTGGAATCACTCAATTTAATTAAAAGTCATGCACAAATTGTGGCCTTAACTTGGCCAGGCTAAAGCAGTGAAATCTTTCGGGTTTCCTCTCTGTGAAATTTAATTAAAATATTAATCAAATAGTGTGTGAAATAAATCAATTGGAAACAGGACAAGGCATTGCTTCAACTCAGGCACAAAGGACTTAATCAAGAGCTGATTTTGACAGTTGAACCTTAATTGGGCCAATCAAGAATTTTCTTCTTGGCAAATCCAGCTTCAGGTATTTAAAATATTTAACAAAGCACGAAGTGCAAATAAATACCATAAATCCATCACGAAAAGTCTAATTTAATTGCTCTATTATTTGTCAGTTGTTAAATAAACGTTACATTTCGGCCTTTGAACTTTAATTCAGACTTTTAAACGAGTCCGTAAAAGGTTGCTAGACCAAAAAATCAATCAGCAGTTGGATAAAGTTTTGCCAAATATAAAATCCAATTGATTTGCAATCAGTTTAGACCACTTTTTCGACTGCTACCAGCAATTGCTTGCTGGCTGCTTAAAGGCCATTTGATTCCAATGAAGCCATTTTTGTATCAACCCTTAACTTTTTAGCCTTCCTTTTTGTTCGCCTCAATAGAGTAAGCAAACAAATTTGACACTCCACTACGCGTCTTTTGTAGTTTTGCTGAACCTTCTCCTGCTCCGACTGCTGCTCCTGCCGTGATTCTTGGCCTTTTGTGCTTTAATCAAAAGGACGAACCTGCCTGGGCCTGAAAGTTATCTGACAAATGCCCATCTAAATGGCCGAGGCTATCTAGGCAATGAGCCGGCGTCACAAGCGATGTGTTTATATTAAATTAGGGTTTTCGGACTCCGGCTCCGGCTCCGACTCGACTCGGTCCTTGGCCTTTTCCCGGTCGACTGGCTTACCTCAGGCCTGGCCTGGTCTGGCTTTCTGGCTTGCTCCCACAGCTGCTCCCACAGCCTGTTTGCATTCCCCGTCTAGACTATAGACATTTAAAGGCTGTCAACGTCAGGAGCAGGCTCGGAGCAGGCGTAACTTTGGCGTAATTAAAAGCGTTAAAGTTTCGTGATTTGATTAACATAAAATTGGAATGGCTTGCCTGTTGCCTGTTGCCTGTTGCCTCAGTTGCCTCGGGTCACACGGCGGGGGCAACTCAATTGATTTGCCTTTTTATTTGTCATAAATAATTTATGGACGCTTGTGTTGATGTGCTGAATTTAATTGTGCGCTCGTAAAGGCCCCGCCAGGTGCTGGCAGCTGCTTCCAATAAATGTTTGGCTCCTTAAGGAGGAAACATTTTCCGAAAAAACGGAAAACCAAACAAAATTACATTTACATTTAGCAATGGAAGGAAATCTTTTAAGCCGCGAAAGCAAACAATGTGGAGGCGCAAGGACTAAAAAATGGAATTGAAATGGAAGCGTTTCATTACTATTCAAGTCCTGCTGCTGCTGCAGCGGCGACGACGACGACGGATGTCCATCACAGTCAGTGGGGGCATTTTTCACACAAAAGCAGATACAATGCGAAATTACTGAAGCAAATCGTCGAGAGCATTAGATTGCCGCCGCCGGGGCTGGGCCTGGAAGCCCAAACAAAACCCAAATACCAATCCAATCCCTCTCCGCCTCTCTCTCTCCGCAGATCCTATTACACGCGCCGCAAATTTCGGCCCATCTACGCCAAGGTTATGAACAGCTACGCCAATGCCTGCCGCAAGTCCTCGACCTACCAGTACCAGCGCTATGCCGGAGCCAATTCCCTGAGTCTGGTCACTGGCCTGCTGCCCTTCACCTCGGAAATGGCCCTTTTCGAGTTCCCCTTCAATGAGCTGCTGGTAAGTGATTTTTCGGGTTGCATCTAGAGGTTTCTAGAGGTTGTGATTTGCATCCATACACACACCCAGATCTGGGCCGTGCTGACCAAGCGCCAGCAGATGGCTTTGCTGATGTGGACGCATGGCGAGGAGGCGCTGGCCAAGTCACTGGTATCCTGCAAGCTGTACAAGGCCATGGCCCACGAGGCGGCCGAGGATGACCTGGACACGGAGATCTACGAGGAGCTGCGTTCCTATGCCAAGGAGTTCGAGAGCAAGGGTGAGGGAGAGAATTATTTCAGAGAGGTGATATGTTAAATGTTAATTTAATCATATTTAAATCTTAAGGCAACAAGTTGCTGGACTTTAGTTACCGCCAGGATGCGGAGAAGGCTCAGCGCCTGCTCACCTGCGAGCTGCATTCCTGGTCTAACCAAAGCTGCCTGTCCCTGGCCGTGGCGGCCAACCATCGCGCCCTGCTGGCCCATCCCTGTAGTCAGGTTATACTGGCGGATCTGTGGATGGGAGGCCTAAGAACCCGCAAGAATACCAACTTTAAGGTGGGATTTGTTCTATTAATAATTACTTACTTATTTCTACATAAGAAATTATGATGATCTAGGTCATCTTGGGCTTGGCGATGCCCCTGTACATCCGTCAGCTGGACTTCAAGACCAAGGAGGAGCTCCAGCAGATGCCGCAGACCGAGGAGGAACATCTGGAGAACCAGAATCTGGATAACGATGACTCTGATCGCTCGCAGCCGGATGCCGAGGTATCTAGCTGGCTCAGTTCTATATATTCCTGGTTCTTTTGTTCATTTCCTACTAACAAACCTTGACATTTAATTTGGTTTCGTTGTCTCTGTATGTGTCAGTCCTTAACCTAAGTGTGTGGTTACGTTTTTTCGGTTTCAGCGTTAAGTTAAAGATTTAATTTTCCTACTAATCCAACATCTCTGCTATATATATATATATATATCAATTCACCAATCCTAACCAAACGCTGTCGAAATCCAACTCTGTCTGTTTTGTAGAGCGCCCTTTTAAAAGCCAAAAGATCCATTTCCTTGAGATATAGGATGGGCGCGGGTGCTAATAATCGCGACAAGGTAGTAACAACCAAACAGATCTAAGCCAACATCTACTTCCCGACTTCCTGACTTCCTGTTACTTTGCTGTTCAAGTCGTCTATATCTATAACTATAACTATAACTATAACTATAACTATATATCTGCATACAAAAAAAACACACACGTATATGTTCTCTGCTCTGTCTCTCTGTCTCTACATATATCTCTCTGTCTCTCTATCTGTCTGGTTTGGCCGTCTGTCGTATGACATTATATATGTGTACTTGTTCTATGTTCTATGCTATCAAACAAACCAAGATCCAAGTCTCTACACACCTTATTTTGTTTGGTAAATACTTGTCTATGTGCTTTTGGTCTGTATCCTTATTTTTGGTAGACTTCATGGGGGTTATTTCCTACAAAAAGGGACTTCAGACTGGTTCTTCAGATTTCTCTGCTCTTTCACAACACACACACAAACACAAAAGAAACTTTAACTTTTTTATGCCCTTTTCTGCTCCATTTGTTTTTTAGAAAAAAAAAAGGTACATTAAGTACATAAATTTACTATCATGAGGGCTCTCGGCCATAATGGCTCAGTGCACACTTTCATTTAAAGGGTTTTCATGTTTATTGATTTTATTCCTGCGGTCAATTATATATATTATTTTTAGAAGTGGGCCTTTTGAGACTTTCGGTCAACTTCAAACTCATTAAACCACTCGCCCCGCTCGGCTCATATAGAAACTAACTATTATTTGAATATGTATTTCCCAAAGTGCAAGCTAATGCCAGCTGAAAACAGTTCGCCCTCCTTTAAGAGCGTCTCGAATTCAACAGATGTAAGTGCCGCCGACCGACCAGTCGTTAAATTTGAGTAGCTTTTTAGCCTCTAGTGCCGCCTTCCCATTCAATTTTAAAGTTTCCCCCGCCCGCCATCCGCTGCTTGTCTCGAATTAAGTGCGAATTTCCATTAGCTGCGAGCTGATTCAAAGTTCAATTAAGTAATAATCTCGGCACCGCAACCAACCAGTCATCCCACCATCCCCAGTCAGCCAGGGGAACCACATCAAATGCCACAATGTCTGGCTGGAAGCTCTGCACTTGTGCAAATATTGTTTTTCAGTTACACGAGAATCCCCATCAAGCCCCACCCATCGCATCCTCCTTAGAAAAGGGGGTTAAATCCCTTAATCGCCGAATCGAATTAAAGTCTATTAGGGGCAAATGGTAACGAGAGTTTTCACCTTTCACGGGACGGCGTCGTCATTCTTAGTCCTTAAACGTAGTTTGCTTCATACACATTCATAGCATAAGATATCCTTGTAAATATCCGTGGAATGCCCTCGTACATATACATCTATGTGTGTGAAACAAAAGTTATTGGCATATATTTTCAAATCTTTTCCACTTCCAATCCACACACTTTCATCGTATGGAAATCTGTACCTAAACACACACACACATACATTCTACATTTCAAACTCCAACTCAACTCAAGTATTTTGTCCAAAGATCACCGCCAATATAGACTAGAAAGTAAACTAAAGAGTGAATAATTTCCTATCTGATAAATGCGAACAAATGTGCGTGAACCGTTGCAGGCTCTGTTGGCGGATACTTACTCAGTGCGCGATACAAAAGTACACGAAAATGGCAAAGTGAGTAATTCCACCGAAAAAAAAAAAAATATCAAAAACAATCAACAACCAGAAACAACACATACCGCCTTTCATACACCTACTTCTTGGTTTTTTTTTTTTTTTTTGTAAATTCAATCATCGAAACCCTTGACTCAGAATGCGATAAGACTGCAATTTGAAAACCCAACCATTATATACTTTAGCATTCTGTAAAGTCCAACTGACAGCACACAGAACAGAAACCAACGAAATGCCGTTTTCCCCCTTAGAATTATTATTTCTATTTGGTTATTGTAGTTTGTTTAGTTCGTAGGAAAATCACAGATGAGAACCCATAACAAAAGACATTTTAATATCAAGATGAGTAACGTCCTCACATTTGAATTGCCATATGCAAGCAATTTTTCGGCTTCCAACGAAAATTAGGCTCTCTCCGCTCTCACACACTTGCATGTGTGCGTACAGATGTAGAATGCTTTAGAATACGTGTGCACACATACAGTCAGAGCGCGCTCTCTCTGGCTCTTGAAGCAACATTTCCAGAAAGTCTGGAGCCAGCCTAGAGCCAGCACGAAAAATGCGTGCAGCATCTTGATATTAAAGCGTCTTTACCAGAACCCTACGACCCACACATACTTTATCCAGCACACTTCAGATACTCGCATCTATATAGCGATAGAAACCCCCCCGCCCACACACACACTCCACACACACCGTTCTAATGTCCCCAAGTACTTGTATCGTATCAATTTACAGGTTAATCTCACTGCTGGAGCGGATGAACAGCCCTCCAAAGTTAGTTGAATCCCCGCATTTAATTTTTTTACTCTATCCCTCAAGACTATTTTTTTTTTTTCATTTTAATGGCATTTCCGTAGCTGGCTTTAGTAGTAATGATGATTGCTCCACTTTATATTCCTCTTGGAATTTGCATTTTACGTAGAAATGTTCGATTTCATCAGTGCACTTTCCTTTTATACAAGTCCCCATCGATTTTTGACTCAGTAGTTATAAATTATAGTGCAACACTTTTTGCGAATCGACACCAAGCGCCCCCCGGAGGCGAGGACATTTTGTTTTGCATAATGCTTCAATTAATTAACTTGTTCTGCATGTTGTGTGTGTGTGTGTGTTTCTGGAAAACTAAACACACGCGTTTTTAAATTGCAACAGACAACAGTAACAAATTGAGCCTTAAACACACCAGCAAATTAATTAGAAAAGCAAGCCAAGCCAAATCACATTTGACACGCCGATTCGACGGGGCGTATACGCAATTCCCCCATGTACAGTACAATATCCTCTCCACGTGGCTCTCTTTGGAATGCTCACTGCACATTGATGATTTAATTAAGGCCAAAAAGTATCGAACGCTTCTCTCTCTCTCTCCGCATCCCGCACATCGCACCGTTCCAGCGGAGTCCCCACTAACCCCATGCTGTGTGTGTGTGTCTCTCTCTCTCCTCAGGTCTCGCTCACCGACTCGGATCCCGCCCAGTTCCGGGAGTTCTTCAATCTCTCCGAGTACAACGAGGTGAAGCAGCACCAGCCGCTGCGCCTGAAGAAGAAGTTCTATGAGTTTTATACGGCGCCCATCACCAAATTCTGGGCCGATTCGGTAAGTGGCGGAAATTACTATCCAGTTAACGTCTGGGGGGGGGAGGGGGTAGTGTGCTTAATATCCTGCGAGGGCACTGAGAGAAATTAAAGGGGTTTTAATTGTGGTTAATGATACAAGTTTCATTTAGTTTAAAGCATAATTCAACTGAAATTGTAGGTGATGGAAAAGATATAAATAATTATTTAAGTAATTTTAAAATATATTTCGTTAGCCAAAAAAATAGTTGGGAATTTTAAGTATTTGGAAACTTGAGTTTTTAACGCTTTGATCTTTTATGTTTGTTTTATTTTATAAATCCAAGTTATTCTTGGTAAGTTTTAAAAAGCCAACATCCTTTAGAAACCTTTTTTAAAATTTCTCTCATTTTTTAAAATTATAATTCCCAAGTGCTTTGTTCTGAAAAAAGTTCTTCTTAGAAATAAGCTGCGTTCATCTTCACAATAATTAAACTAATCTAATCTAAATTAAGCAAATCTAAGCCAGTGTAATAATACATATTTTATTATTGAAATAATTTCGAAATTTGTGATTACGCAATACAATTAATTTCTCCCAGTGCAGTGACAGTTTGTCATAGATTGTGTGAGGTTTTTAATTATTTTTTGCGGTATTTTCCCTCAATCCAAACCCTTCTTTCTCCTTCTCCTCCTTACTTTGCAGATTGCCTATATGTTCTTCCTGATAATGTTCTCCTTCACGGTGCTGGTGAAAATGGAGACGATGCCGCGGTGGCAGGAGTGGTACTCGATAGCGTACATCACCACGCTGGGCTTCGAGAAGGTGCGCGAAATCATATCCTCCGAACCGGTGGCCATTACGTAAGTAGACCTTAACCCGCCACATCCATCCATCGCCCCGCCGCCTTAACCATTGGTGTTTAATTGCATCTGGTGATGAGTGCAAATGAAGCTGGTGGGGATTTCACAGATGTGCGCATTTCGATTACTTTTTTTCATCTTCAATATGTGTGCTGCCTGCCTGCCTGCCTCTCACGCTTGAATTAACGCTCCTTGGATGGGTTCTTTATGTCTCTCCCTCTCTCCATTAATGCGAACAGGCATAAATTCTCGGTGTGGGCGTGGAATATGTGGAATCCCTGCGATGGCGCCGCCATAATACTCTTCCTCATCGGCCTGGCATTCCGCTTTCGGGGCAGCACCATGGACATCGGACGGGTCATCTACTGTGTGGACAGTATCTACTGGTATCTGCGTATCCTGAACATCCTGGGCGTCAATAAGTATCTGGGTGAGTACTTCTGAAGGTTTTCAGATCTCTAAACAATTATTTACCATTCAAAGATTAAGCTGAAGGATTTAGGGATTAAATCTCTTACTAAATCCTTCAATTCTAGCAATTTTTCTATACTTTACGCCACTTTCTGCAGTGCACTTAATTCCGTTTAATCCCTTGCAGGTCCCCTGGTCACCATGATGGGAAAAATGGTCAAGAACATGATTTACTTTGTGGTCCTGCTGGCCGTTGTCCTCATGAGCTTTGGGGTCAGCAGGCAGGCGATTCTGTATCCCGACAAGCAGCCCACCTGGGGCCTGATCAAGGAGGTAAGCTGCTGCCACAGGCCTTGCCCGTTTCCATTGTCACTTCCTGTAAATAAACTGAAACTAATCTGAGTGTATGTGTGCGAATGTCAGCCTCATTAACATTAACACACGCACCCACACACACGCACACCCGCAGAGCGAGTGTGTGGGGTTTTTTGGACAATTTCTATATTGCAGCTTATAAATAAAAATAATAAATACGATGCGGAGTACATACATTTACTTAATAATAGCAAGCAAAGCAAGTTTTTGGCCTGCGTTCCTCAGTAGTGGTGCAAATGCAAACATTTTTAAGTACGATTAGTAGCCCCAGTCTCCCCATTTCCCATTTCCCATTTCCACTTTACATTAAGTAGTTGACTAATTAGAATTTATAAAATTTACAAACAAGAAAAAGGAGAACACCGATAAAATGCCGCTTAAATTGACTGTCTCGTATTGTACTCTTCTTTCTTTCTTTCTGTCATACTTACATCCCCGAACATCTTCGAAATCTGTCACTGTTTCACTTTCACCCACTCACTTTCACACCTTTCACCCGCCCACCTGTCACCTGCCACCGCCACCTTTGCATATGAAAAAAAAAACGCTTTTTAAATGTTTTCCAAACAACAAAAAAAACAACAAACAACCTGTAAATGCCAGGTTATTGCCGGCTCAATAGTGGCCCCCGGATTTCTGGGCGCTCTGGGGCACAATACTCGTTCGCACAATGCCCGTTCCAGCTACCATCGTGGCTATCATACCATGAACGCGGCTCCGGCGACCACCACGGCCAGCACCACCACCACCAGTACCACCACCAGTACCAGCTCCACTACCACGAGTTCCAGCAGCTCCAGCAGCTCCCCGGCTCCAGGAACACCCACGGCAGCCACCACATACAATGAGCACTTGAATCTGAGCAGCGGGAATTTGACAAACGTAACGCAAGATGTGATCGATCGACTTACTTGGTTTGCTATTTAGAGAGCCGACTGTAGAATGCTCTAGCTGCGACTATCCCAAATATAAAAAAAAAAAGAAAATCAAAAAATAATCAGATATATAGTACCTCTACCTGTGTGTCTGTGCCTATATGCTGCATATTCGTGTGTGGTCTATAGTCGTTGTTGTTGTGTCTTGATGGAGATCGGTGTGCCAAGTATTCAGTTTTATACTTCTCCCCTTTTCCCCATACTTTGTTGTTGGCCCCCCACGCCCCCTTAAAATTCTTCAGATTATATTCCGAATTTCTTTTACTGATTTGTTTTCTATATATATATATACATCTCTTTCCCCTCTACTGTCTCTTGTCCCGCATTTCGCTTGACTCTCTCTGCTCTTCCCTGCGCCAGTGTTTTTGGTTTTCCCCCTTTAGCTCTTGCAATGAAAACTCAAGTGTCCGTAGTTGGAATCCATTATTTAGGATGGATTATCCCCCCAGTAAAGCCCAGTTGAATTTGCAAGGGTAAGCTCCAGCTTCGGCGTGCCGAAACTCAACTCTTTCCTTCCTTCAATCGTTCGTTGTTTTTTGTGCATGCCCAGCCTCCTTGCCTCTCCTGTTAAAGGTAAATGTGTGTACTCTGTGTTCGCTTATGAATATTTATACCTGGTCCCCCACTTTCACTATTGATTTAATCCTAATAGTATTGCCGCATTTTCTGGTTCATTTTTAGCATGCAAAATACATATATTTAAGCTCCTGCAGCTGTTTAATGCACAATAATATTTACCCCAAGATTACTCGGCAATAAATCTGCATTTTAGCACACAAATTAAATCGATGTTTGTTTAACAAATAAATAACGATAGCTGTAAGGTAAATGTGTTTAGTGATTGTATGACAAATTAATGCATTTTAATCAGAGAGGACGCTCTGCATGATATGGCTTTAGGTCCAGCTGTGATATGCAAATGATTTGGGGCTCCTTTGGGCCTCGAGAAATGTGTAAATAAATGCTGCATGCTGGTTCCAATAACCAAAGAAATGTCCTGCAAAATTAGAAATTTAATTATATTGCATCCGAAGCACTGAGAGAAAAGGTTTAGAAAGAGAGAGAAATCTTTATTTAATTAAGAAAGATTCTGAGAACTTCATTAAATCAAAACAATGTCATACAAAATATATTAAAATTGATTTTGTAAATATTAAAAAATATTAAAGACAAATTTTAGAAAATTATAATTTAATTAGAAAAGGTTTTATATTTCCCAAATATTTTAAACAATCGTTAACTAAATTACAGACTATTTTTTATTTTTTTCCGAATTTTCTATGAATACATTAATATGTATATTGTTTTTATGCGATAACGAATTCATGCATTCAATACACGAATTTCGCTCAAAAATGTGTGCATAAACACATTTTCACAGAATTCACGCATTCATGAATACATGAATTCTGCAAAAAGTGTGTGCTTAAACATTATATCATGTATTCGAATAAACAAGAATTTTGTCTACGAATTCACGTATTCTAGAATTTACGAATTGCATGACATAAACATTGAAATATTAAAACCTATTTTAAATGAAGTTTTCTCCTTCCTAATTACTTTTCTCTCGGTGCACACACCCACACCCACACATACTAATACCAAACCACCCACACGACACCGACAGGTGATGGCTAAAAATAACCAAACTGTGTTTCAATGTGTAAAAACTTGCATTAATGTTGGGCGACGGTCGCAAATTGAATTACGCCCGGCCATTTCTTGTTCCGACGGCGATGACTGCCTGCCGCCCCCGTCACCCTCTCTCTCTCTGGGCCAGCAGATGAACCCGCTTTAATGGTGATTTTAATTTATCGTTGTCCAGGTCACCTTCCAGCCCTACTTCATGCTGTACGGCGAGGTGTTCGCCGGCGATATCGACCCTCCCTGCGGCGAGGATCCCAGCCAGCCGGGCTGCGTCACTGGTGAGTTTCGATTTTGGCCTTCGTGTCCTTCATCCTCTGGAGGAAAGAAAAAAAAAATTGATGCCGTGCTTTTTACACTCGCCAAACTAATTGGATTACAGGCCATTGGGTAACGCCGATAACGATGTCCATGTATCTGTTGATTGCCAATATTCTGCTGATAAATCTCCTCATCGCCGTGTTCAACAATATCTTCAACGAGGTCAATTCGGTGTCCCATCAGGTGAGTGCGATCAAGCAGTGGATAGGGGTTTTTAATCAAAGTAAGGTAGTTGCTAAGGCATAACTAGGCTTGAATTTATACTGAGATTATACTCCCAATTTGAGGGTGTTTTGTACCATTTTTGAGAACTTTTATACTCCTTAACATTGCTTTTTACCTTTGGGTAAAAATGTTATAAAATATGGTAATTTTTCCTTACATTTAGTTATATTTTCCTCTCTCCCAAAGTATAATTCTCTCTGTGTATAAATTCTCATTCAGAATTTATAGATTTCCGAATTAAGTCAAGCACATTTCGGATTATCTCCATTTTAATCCCCTTCTAGATTGCATTTATGTTTTCTTTAAACGAAAATCCTAAAATCTCTCGAGAATATTCCACTGCCGCCAGAAAGTATGCAATAGTTTTGGCCAACTAAGTTTAGATTTATTTGTACAGGCATTTAACTCAATTTAAAATGTATCTAATGACTGATTTTTGCATCTAATTTACTTTCTACCAGGTCTGGATGTTCCAGCGTTTCACTGTGGTCATGGAGTACCAACAGAAGCCCGTCCTGCCGCCGCCGTTCATCGCGCTGTGCCACTTCTACTCGCTGCTCAAGTACTGTGTGAGAAAGGCGAAAGGTGAGCCCGGGATGAGCAAGTTTAGCTTTGTTCCCTGTGAGTCTATCGTAACCGAGCGCCTCGTGCGAGTCGTGCCGCAATAATGTACAAATATCTAACTTTTCTCCCCGCGTGCCTGCCCCAACAACAACTACAACAACAACAACTATCGACTGTGTCGCTGTGTTTGTGTGTGTGTCTCTCTCTCTCTCACTCTATCTGTAACTAACTAACTGCATTACGTATACGCCACCTGCTCTGTGCATTTGCATTTGATGAAATGATGATTTGCCAACAATAACAACACCTCCTAATTGGGAACGCTTTGCTTTGTGACACATGACTCTGATGTGTTGTGTTCTCTTATGTGCACTTCCCTGCGGCGCTGTTGTTATTGTCAACCTTGGGAATCCCACTCCCCGACCACCCCCACCCCCCCATATGTCATGTGTAACATGTGTTCCCTTGATCGACCTTCTGCAGGATTGGAGGTGCAGCGGGACAACGGTCTCAAGCTGTTCCTCGAGAAGGACGACCTGGAGCGGCTGTACGACTTCGAGGAGGAGTGTGTCGAGGGCTTCTTCCACGAACAGGAAATCATCCTCAATCAGTCGACGGACGAGCGGGTGAAGAACACCACGGAGCGGGTGGAGACAATGTCGCAGAAAATCGAGGACATCAATCAAAAGGAGAACATACAAACGGCCACCGTTCAGGTGAGTGAGTCGGCATCAGTTGGATTCCCTCAGCGTTTTCCTTTGACATCCCAATCCCATGTTTGCATTTTTATGCAAATTTCGAGCGAGTGGGTGTGTTTACCAAACTGACATGGGTTCTGACAGCACGTCTTCGCATTTGAATTGAAAATTTAACACGTTCGAATGACCATAGATGGCACTGCAGCCGGTGCAGCTCTTGCTTTTTACGACTTTTGCTCTTAGTTTGTTCTTTTTTCAACACGGAACAAAAATGTTATGTGTTTTTAGTACTTTTCTTGCATATATTATGTATAATCTGCAGCTGGTGGAGATTGGTTAGGTTTTAAGATCAAATTTATAAGTTTTAAAACAGTTTTAGAAGGAGAAAGTTGTGGTTTTTTAGTACTTTGCTTATGCATATAATATAAATATTATAGAGCTGGTAATTGGCTTGTTTTAAGGATTAAATTAAATAGATTTTAAATCTCTTTTGGAAGGATTCTTCATAATTAAACTCTCTTGATTAAAGTGAAACAATTTAATAAAGTTTAAGTCCAAAAGTGATTGCTAAAGAATTTGTAGAGGTTTTAAATCCCGTAAATATGTGTCTAAATCTATTCAATAAAATGTTTAAGGGTTAAGTTATGTGTAAATAGGCTTAGTTCTTTACCATTTTACATTTTGTAGCATACTTTTGGACACTTTCAAAAGGATTTCAAAACAAAAGTTATTTCTATGGCACCTCCGATATATATCCTCCCAAACATGAACTTAAGTATATTTCTTTATTATTCTTTATGAAATTTATAAGGAATTATTATATATAAATAGAATATATTTTTAATATCTAATTTTAAAAATCCAATTCAAATCCCGAAATAAAACCTAAAATCCCATTTTTCCGTGCATTTGACAGAACATAGAGTTCCGGCTGCGCAAGATGGAGGAATCCTCAGAGCAGATACTCTCCCACTTGGCCGTCATACATCGCTTCATGTCCACACACATCGCCGGCACGGATGACTTGCGGGGCTCGACGATAAACATTCCGTCGGAGATGCACCGCATGCGTACCATCTCGATATCGGACACGGAGGGAGGTGGTGGCAATGGTAGTGGCGGAGGAAGTGGTGGCAATGGAGGAGCAGGAGGAGGTGGTGGTGGAGGAGCCATCGTGCCACTAGCTCTGGGCGCCGGACTGAATTTAAATTCGTTGCAGGTGCGTTTGAAATACATATCTCTGCACCACCAAGTGCACACTGAGAGAAAATACTTGGAACTTGACGTACTAAGACCCAAATCAGATCCTTGACAAATGACAACTAACTTTAGTGGCCTTCAGACTTTTAATTAATGTTTTTTAGCAGATGTTATAATTTATTATTTATTATTTCTGGACTAAATAATTGAGATTTTTAACTAAAAATTGGTGAGACCTTCGCGACAGTCCTTAGTGATATTTTTAAATGTTTTAATGATTCAATTGTTACCTTATTGTTTAAGTAAAATAAATTAAATCGATGACAACACTTGTTTTTCTCTGTGCACCCACACACACTCTCTTATTTATGGCCACTTTGTCCAGGTGACCACCCGCCGTCGATTCAATCGCTCGCTGACCGAGGTCCGGCCGGACGCGTACATCTTCGACGAGGGCACCCACTTCGAGGTGGTGCCGCTGCCCGAGGAGCCGGACGAGGTGGTCAAGTCCCGCGAGGCGCTCAACGAGCAGGTGGTGCGCAAGGCTTCCATGCAGTCGGAGGCGGACTCGGACATCTATCTGCCGTTGTCGCAGCGCCCGTCCACCTGCGAGACAGTGAAGCGGACGCCGTATGTCACGGTGCGCCAGGACACGGGCGCCAGCACGGAGAGCAAGGACACGCTCACGCCAATGGGCAATGACGATGACCAGACACTGGTCGGTGGCGACAACTCGGATGATGCGGCGCCGGACATCAACTTTGAGGGTAATTTCTTAGTTGTCCTGTCTGACTGCTTCCTCTGTTGTGTTGTCTTCTCTGTTCTCTGTCCACGCTTATCCGTAATCCTTAATCCTTAATACGAACCCGTATAAAAGTATCTTCTAATTACCACCCACAGCTGCCAGGCATCGAGCACTGAGGCAGCGCACCGTCTCCCTGTGTCGCCGCAATTCGGAGACCTATTCCTTGACCGGAGCGGACATAAATCGGTCACACATCAGCCTCAACCAGCTGGCCTCTCTCTCCCGCCGCCAGATGAGCCTCACGCAGTCGGAGCCGGACAGCGACAAGGACATGCCAGCAGCCACGGGCTCTGGTGCTGCTCATCAGGGTGAGTAGCCTTCGAGGAGTCTCCAGACTCAGCCTCAGATTCGCGCTCTAAATTCAGGCTACTAATCCCGTCACGCCATCCCACCTAACACTCGAGAACCGATCCCAAAGAACCAGTCCAGCAAACCGATTTGGCCAAAAAAAAATAGCACTACCATTAACCATTAACCAGTAACCACTAACCAATAACCACTGACCATAACCGAGTCCACACATCTCTCTCTCTCTCTCTTCTCTCAAAACCTAACCACGAACTCCGAACTCTAGGTAAATCAGTATTGCATGCGAAACCCTCCAGAAATATCTTGCTGAAACTGCACAGCGAGTACACCTCGATCACGGACGAGCTGGAGAGCGTCTGCCACATGATAGCCTCGCCCACGGTCTCCCTGCAGAGCAACAAAGGTAAGCCGCCCAGATGGGGGAGCACAAGGTCACGACCGAACCGAGTCCCAGGCGCTGCCAGATCCGAGAGCCAAGTGTAAATAAACTAACCGGGTGAATGCGCAATACCCGTATCATTGCCTTGCTTCCGCCACCGCCGCCGCCGCCGCCTCCTCCCTCTTAGCAGCATCCTCCTACGCTGCCTGGCAACCCTACTCATCTTTTCCCGTTTTCCATTGGCCCCGACAGCTTCACTGGACCGGCCCAAGACGGAGATGTCGCGGGCAGAGGCCGCCGCCCTGCTGGAGAAGAAGCATCTGAAGGAGTGCGAGGAGAACGATTACAAGATACTGGAGGGCCTGATTGAGGCACGCGGCTCCATTGATGCCAGCGCCCAGCCCTTTGAGGTGAGTCGCTGTCGCTGCCGCATCCGCAGCATTCCTGGCATTCTTGGCCAGGCCAAAGGGGGCAGCCTTTTCGTGCGTATGCGGGCGAGGCCTAATCCTTTCTGTGTTGTCAGCGCAAAAGTTATCTTTGGACAATTTTCGGGTAAAATGTGTCAATTAAGGGATTAGCAGGATTGACCTTTTTGTCATCCAAAAATAGCTCCGAGAAGGGCCTAATGCTGACAGGAACAAGGAGGGCATGGGGATCCCCTGGAAGCTCTCGTACTCACACTCTCTTCCCCTCCACAGATCGGCGTTTCCATAGACTACAGCCATCGCTATCCGCTGCGACGCGAGACCGCCGTTGAGCTGTCACCTTCGAAGCCCTCGGTCGAGGGCGACCTGATGGGCGGCGGGGTCGGAGGAGGTGGCGCCAGCGGCGGCGGCGGCGGCGGTGATAGCAGCGACACCAGCGGGGCTGGTAGCTGCGGTGCCATGGTCGTCGTCTCGAGCGGCTTCCAGCTGAAGAACGAGCGCCCCTGGCAGCGCAACTCCTCGATGGAGCAGCAGACATACCCGTCGCCCCTGGTGCCCACGCGGGCCACCAGCGACTTCCTCAATCCGCCGTACGAGGGCAGCGGGCGGCTCTTCAAGAAGTCCAGCGAGAGCCTGCAGAAGAACTCCAGCACGGAGACGGACTACTCGGCGCATCCGTACCGCTTCATCAAGCAGAGCTCCAACGAGACGAACACCTCGCTCACCGGGTCCTATAACGTGGACACGCCCTCGCTGACGGCAGAGCCCTCGCTGGATGCCGGCGACTCGCACTCGGCGACGGGGATTAGCATTAGCGTTGGCGCCGCTGGCGGCGCTGCCACGGCGCGTTACCAGCCCATCCGCACGGCCTCTGTGGGCGCCGCCGACGGCAGGCGGTTGCGGGACGAGAGCTCCAGCTCCCTGGATCTCAGCTCGGGAGGTGGAGGCGGAGGTGGATCTGGAGCTGGGCCAGTGACGATGCAGGCAGCGCCGGCACCGCCATCGCGTCCGATGCTGCTGAAGAAACAGTTTAGCGTGGACCAGGGCAAGCCGGCTCAGCCGGCGGAGGCCAGTGCCACAGCCACGGCCGCAGCTTCGGCTCAGACGCCGGAGCCTGCTCAGGTTGGGGCCAAACTGATTTCCACGCTCAAGCCGCAGCCCTTTGCGAGCAAGCTGGGCATGAATGTGCTCAAGGAGAGCAGCTCCAGCACGGAGGAGTCGGGCTGCTCGTCCGCCAAGAGCAGCAACCCGGCGCTGTCCATACCCCAGATCAGCACGCATCTGGTGCAGGACGAGATCGCCAAGCTGTCGTCGAACATCAAGAGCAGCACCGAATCGGAGAAGGATCCGCCGTTCAACGAGACAATGTGTTAGCAGAGCAGCCGCCTGACCCTCGCCTCGCCACTGTGCTCAATGGGGAGGATAACTAGTCATAGGTCGAGCTGGGTGATACGAACGTTAGCCCAGGGAACTGGGCAATCAGATATCAGATATATATTCGGGGGATCGCATGTTACTTACTACGCGTTAATGATTTTTGACAATACATAGTTCACAAATTCTCTGTATTTTTATACAAGTATTTATTTAGAAAGCGAAGTCATTGTTGTTGTTATACACTCTACAGGCAGGCAGGAGGCATGGAAAGCATGGAATATCCGTATCTCTTTTTCGTTTTCTGTCCACAGGAACTCCTCTTCTCCCTCTTCGGGGAACAACCACCAAAGAAATGCATATGGTAATGCCTAAGTAATATATCGCCTACTCGGTACTTTTACAAACACACACTCCTAGCATGTAGTCAGTCCTCTTACATATTGTTGCGTGCCGCAACTTTCACCCAAAACATATCTCTGGAAGCAACCACTCTACTTTATCCAAGCCAAGATCATGAGCACGTACCTACCACCTCAACGCAATTAGAAACTTATCGCAACTCGCAACCAGGAGGCACTCTGGGGTCCCAGCCTATGTGTGTGTATCATTGTATCTCGTCTCAACTTAGATAGTCCGTTTTACTTGCTTATACTATTTGGGGGGAGAGATCCCCCTTCAAGTTCGTGTATTCTGTGTACCAGCAGCGGCTGCCCTTTTGTCGGCGGCTTTAGTTAACTATTATTGTACATACATAGAGTAAATGTTACAAATATATATATATAATACTATGAAAGGATTGCTAAAATTGTTCATGTTTGGCTAGTGTGTGCTAATACCTTTAATTAGTTTTAACAATATTTGCAAGGATTAAGATTAACAATGCATTTTAATAAAAAGATTTATGATTGTACTTATTTATTTTAAGAATTGTATGTTATTTTTATTGAAATAAAATTATTAACCTTTAAGTATTTAAAATGAAACTCTTGATTTTTATTTATATTTGATTCTAAACTTTTATTCATATTTTTTGGGAGTTCAGAAGTACAAAAACAAAACTTACTTATCGTCAGAAACAAGCAAGGAAAACAAAACACACATGCCGATGCGCAGGTTTATCTCTCATATTAGGGTTGGGTGTTGTGGTTTCCTATGTTTCTTTATGCAAAAATCGATTTAAAGTCGATAAATATCGATGGTTTTCCAGCACAATTTTATTATCAGGATCCGAGATTGATAATTGAACCTCTCCTTCATAGGAGTTCAAGGTATCCAAGAGATTTCTTTGGTTTTATTGCATAACTATCATTATCTTCCCCTTATTTATTCCACAATCAAACAGAATGCACTTTGTTTATAAAGTTTTTATTCACATTTCATCACTCTTTAATACTCTACTATAATACAAGAATAGTTACTAATTAGACAGGTAACGACCTCAAAGAATTAACCTAATTCTCGGTTTTTACACAATTTACACATTAATAAAGTCTTTTGCGTCGCCGTGTAAAGTTACAGCTAGGAAAACTATATAAACAACTTGGCTTTTATTACAATTAGAATTATTTTAAAATGTTTAATAAATATTTACAACAAATGGCAATGGGACTTTTGCATCGTATATTTCTAGAAGCTAGAAATGACAAGGCACTTAGCGTAAATTACTAGAAAGTCAAACCGGCAAGAACATTCAATGCCTCGCGGTTTACAAGTTGCACGTAGTACCCCTCTATAAGGTAGATTTCTTTCGTAACTAGCCTAACGTTTTTCGGTTTTCGGTTTTTCATTTTTAAATGCATGATAACGTTTGATTAAAGCCGTTTAAATATCAAGATAAGTAACGACAATATCATATGCAAGCAATTTTTTGGCTGCCAAAGAAAATCACGCTCTCTCTCCGCTCTCACAAAGTTGAGAGCGTTGAAATCTAAGAATAGAATGCGTCATCTTGATATTGAAACGTCTTTTGTTTGATACTATAATCTGCATTGGACTTCCTGTGGTATCTGGTGACTTAGCCATCCATTTAGAATGTGATGTTTACACGGAGTTGGGCATGCGTCTGCCCGAAGTTAGTTGCTGCCGCTGCCATTGAGGTTCTCGGCCTCCGGTTCGACAGGATTCTGGTGGACCAGCCTGTCCAGCTCCTCCTTCTTGGTGCGATTGAAGAAGCCCATCTGGGGAATACATTTAAGAAAAAGGTTAGAAAATACTCCATTTATAACTCTTAAAATACCAACCTTATAGAGCCCATAGCTCAGGGCAGAGAGCAATAGCAGTCCACCGATGACGGACACAACTATAATCCACCAGGGCGTCGTGGCCTGCAGATGCTTGGATATCACATTGGGCTCGATCCTCCTGTTAATGGCAAACGACGTGGAGGTGGGATCACCCTTCTTGCGCAGCTCCATGTCGGTCAGGATGACAAAGTACTCCCAGGGATCCATTAGAATGGAGTTCACTTCGTTCAGATCCACCTTGTAGCGCATGTTCAGGTTGATGGACTTCTCCGGCCGGAAGTGGACGCGCATCTCGGCCCGGACGCAGGTAGTCATCTGGGGATCGCGGCAGTGGAACACAATGGTGCGATTCACCGGCAACTTGTCCTTGAAGTCATCGCTTAACAGATCGTGGGCCTTGACATTCGAGATGCGGGCATACTGCTCCCGGTTGGCGGTCAAGGCCTTGAGATCCCGGCGCTTCCGTGTCATCGATGCGGTGGCCACCGTATCGGGATCGAGCACCTGCATTGTGTGGTGGATATGGCCACTGGTGGACACGTCGTACCCATGCCCGTTCTGGGTGATCACAGTCTTCTCCAGGCCCCCGCTGACCGTGGTGGATACCTCGATGGGATCCACGAAGAGCAGGGTATCGTTCTGGTCGTATAGATCGACATTGAGCAGCTGGGAGTCGTAGCTGGCCTGCATCCTCAGGCTGGTGATGTTGATGATCGGAATAACCGCCTGGGAACCAGGCACCTTGTAGGCAATGGGAATATAGAAGGACAGCGTCAGCTCCTCGATCACACTCGGTCCGTTGCTCTTGATCTCGTAGTTATTGATGATCTCCGCCGAGTTGCTGTAGTGCTCCAGATCGATCTGTCCATTGGTCTGACCACTAGAAGGTAAGATGGAATTTTAGCCACATTTCTGGATCTTGAATCAATGATTTCAATCTTACCCGGTGGCATCGATCTCGGTAAACTCCTTGAGGCCAATCACATTCACCTGCTTGTTGTCCATGGGATTCAGCTCGCGTCCCGTACTAAAGACTTCAGCGGTGATGATCAGGGAGAGGCCGCTGAGCTGGCTCACATCGAAGCTGACGGTGACCGAATCCCGATCACCCTTGGCCAGCGGTCTTCCACGGTTCAGATCACACACCATATAGGCCTCGGTGACCTTGCAGTTGCCGGGCACTTGGGCGAAGGCCAGTCGGGAGGCGCTGGTCACATTGAACTGGGGCAAGTAGGCGGTCTCCCCGTTGTTTGTGATCTCGTAGTTCAGTCGAAGGGTGTCCGCACTGCCGAGAATGTATGTGGAGCTAAGGGATAGAGTAAAGAAAGTTGTTTAGACAGGGAAACTATAATCCTGAAGTGAACTTACCTCACATCCTTGCTCTTCAGCTGCAGATCGGCGGTACACACATCGGTAGCGCAGCCCGTGCTAAAGATGATCTTCTCCGTGTAGACCTTGGGCTCCGCCGGGTCCACAGCCACGCAGGTGTCGCAGAATTCTATGGGAGATTATTATTATGTAAAGGAACTACTATCTCCCAACAAGGTTAAAACACTCACCCTCAGAGTCGGGCACCTTCTTGGTCAGCTCGTAGTGCATCTCCAGGTCGATGGGTGTGAAGATATCCTTCTCGCTGTAACGCACCTGGACCTCGAAGACGCGGCACTGCTCGCTGAGGCCGGCGTCCGCCTTGAAGCTCATCTCGTTGGTCTGCGTCTGGGCGAACTTGGCGCGTTTCAGTTGCGTGTCGATGGCAATTCGGATGGCCAGTTCCTGCTGCTGCACATTCGTGGCCTTGGCCGTGGTGCTCAGGTGGTAGCAGGCGGTGATCTTGACCTTCTCCTGCTCCGGCTTGATCTCGCGCGACTCCGACTTGACGGTGGCATGCACCTTGACCACCGGATAGGCACGGTACAGGTACAGGGCCTCGGCATTTGGGGCTCCAACGGCAAAGTCGTTGAATCCATTGCCATCGATATCGGATCCGCGAGAGAGGCCATGGCCGAACATGTGCGTTCCGTATTTGGAGGCCTGCTGTGATGGGGCATCCAGCCGCTGACTGTACTGATCCCGCAGCCCACGCTCGCTGCCCAGGTAGATGAACACGGAGCCATTGCCGGCAAAGGGAGCTCCCACAGCCACGTCTGTGGAATGGCAAAGGATTAGTATATTTTGTTCCGGATATTAAAACGTCTTTGATAATACCCACCATTATATCCATCGTGATTGATGTCGCCCAGTCGAGAGAGTGTGGTTCCGAAGCGGGCATTGCTCGTCACCGGCGACCGCAAGATCTTCTGCTCGAAGTTGAACTGGAACGATAAGAAGGCGTTAGTCAGCTTCATTCACTTCCGGAGAGAAACCCCAGCAATTACTCACAAATCCCTTGTTGATGAACACATAGATGGCCCCATTGTCGTGGGAATCCTCCAGAGCGTACTGCGGCGCCGAGACGATCACGTCCGTCTTACCATCTCCATTGAGATCCTCCGCCAGTACCGAGTAGCCAAAATATTCGCCAAACTGCTCACCGCGGAAGACATGGTGCTTCTTGATCTTCTTGGCATGGATATCGAAGATGTAGGCCTCGCCGGACTGCTGGTTCGCCTGTGGAGCGGTAGCCACGTAGAGCAGGGTGGACAGGTTGGCGCTGTCAAAGTAGCCGGAGCTGACCGCATAGCCAAAGTACTCGTCATCCTTGCCGTTCGGCCGGGGAATCTCCGGGGCATAGTGCTCCGGCGTATAGTCATTCGTGTCCACATCCCGGGTCCGCCGGCGGAGAGCCCGGCTCGTGTCTCGCCTGCTGGCGGTGGGATCATCGATGTTGTCCACCTGACGGTACAGAATCACCGATCCCTTCCACGTAAAGATGCCGGGGGCACCGATGAGGAACTTGGAGTTGTCATCCGACACATGGGCGCTCAGGCCCAGCTCGCTGTAGATGTAGTAGAAGGAGTTCGTGTCGCCCTCCTCGATCACCTGCTCCGTCTTGAGGCGCAGCGGAGAGATGCGGGTCACGTGTCCCGGCTGGTTGCCCAGGGTGTTTTGCACCCAGTAGCAGACGCCGTGGAGGTGGTAGTCCTTGGAGCTGGGCGCATAGAAGCGGGGAGCGCACACGAGCAGCTTGTCCGAGTCCCGGGTGCCGCCGTCCATCGATCCACCCAGCCACTGGAAGTCCTTGCGCTGCGAGTCGATGGTGTACTCGTTAAAGGGCGCATCGACGTCTCCCGCGTTGTCCAAGATATACGGATTGCAGGCACCGTTTAGCAGGGAGCAACGGTATATCGCTCCCGTCTCATTGATGTTGCGCTGCGACTCCAAGGTGGATTGGGCACGAGGAGCACCCACAATGATGCTGAAATGGAAGAGGCAGGAAATATTAATACTGGAAATCATTAAAATTAAAGGAATACAACTCAGCTTATTCGAATTCACAAAACTAATCTGTGCCAATTTGGTTTCTAAAAATTACCATAGCATACTTTTTATTTAACAGCAGTTTCTAAATATTTTTAATATATTTTATAATAAAAACCTTTAATAAAATGGCTTGGAAATTGATCCAAGCCTTTAAACACTTTTATTAATAAGGCATAATTACATATGTTAAATATAATTTTCTTTGCCAAAAATAAGTTAAAAATTATCTTCCTCCTAGTAATCAGAAAAGGAAATTACAGAATGGAAAATAAAAGGAATTTAAGAACGAAAAAGTATTATAGGTTATTCCCTATAACAAAAATTGAATATATTTTTTATAAATCAAGAACCCACGACTCTGCATCAAATTGCTCTGACTAATTGGTATAGTAAACACCATTGCAAAAATCTTTCAAGCGATTTCTTTATTTGCCAAACTTTGGAAGCAAACAAAGTAAACAGAATAACTTGCCGAAAAACACAATTTATTTACCACATATGAACATATGTATATGTATATGCACTCATTAGCAAATAAAAATGTTAAAAGTGACAGCAGCCAACCAGCATTTCTTCATTTGTTGTCTCATAAAAAAGTCAAGAAAACAAATACGGAGTAGCACCTAGACATATTTACGAATAGGAAGCCAGTTCGCTCAGTTTTAGTTTCCAGAGAACTACCAAAAAAAGCGAAACACACTTTTTAATTATATATTTTGACAACTGGGAATGGTTTACACAAGGGAAAGGAAATAGAACGGATATGGTTACAAATGTCTGTACATTCGGTATTAGTCAGACATTGGGGGGCAATTTAAGGTCTATGTCTCATCCATTAGTAGACTTTTCCGGCGAACTCACTCACTCACTCACAGGGAGGCAATCAGGGAGTCGAGTCAAGTGGATTGACAATGAAAATTTGATGGAATGCTTGGGTAAGCTGGCCAATCTATAGCTCAGCATAACCGACAAATCGAATGCAGTTCTAGGTAAATGGAAATTTGATAAGGTGACAAATCGCTGGCTACATAACTCTATTAGAGAGAGAGAGAGCAAACAGTCTTGACTGGCTTATCTTCGGGCTGTGTTGCCTTAGCGGAATTTCACTGTGACAGCGGCGGCAATCTTATCGTAAATCGTTGGAATCGAATGGAGCTGGCAACGTTGGCCTGTGATAACAAATTGTCATTGGATTCTAAACGAACTGAGTCAAACTCCACCCTTCGGGGTTCGGTGTTTGGTGTTCGGTGAATAATCGAATAACTGACTTATTAAGCCAACAAAGGTTCGGACGTGCAGCACTGCAAATATTTGCATAACTTCCAGCTCTCGTACATATCTTCTCCATGAACCCGTAAAGGCTATATTTGCTATATATGATATATGTGTATGTCTGCCACTGCCCCTGCCTGACTACACCTCTTCGGTGTCAGTGTGTGTGTAGATAATTGATATTAAGGGTATGACTTCATCGTTTGTACAAGGCATTAAGTGTTTCTTACGGCATTTTTTCAATATTTTCTTTATTTCTTCTTTTTGTTTTTTTTTTGGCTGCCTTAGCATTTTCAAAAAAGTTCATTCAGTTTTTAACGGCTACTACTGCTTGAGTATTGAGTGCCGTTTGAGGTTGGCGGGCCAAGTGAATCATCAACCTGTTTACTCCCCAGTTATGGAGTTGGGAACTGGCCAGAGAGATGCGGGAGATGCTTACCCATTGGGTCGCAGGCTCATCGTGAAGCCAAAATATGACGCACGCACTTTTGGGACACTGGTAACCAACTGGGGCTCCGAGATCTGCCGGTTGGGACGCGGCGACAGATTGAAGGAGCTGGCAGGGAAAGGGACAACTATGAGGCAGCACACTGCCAGCGCCCAGAGTGCGGGGGGACTCAACCGCAACATTTCTGCGGGTTTTTAAGGTTTTCCAAGATCCAGAAACACTTTTGTCGCCCAGCGATTAGTTTTTTTTTTTATATTTAAAGCGCCACGCAATCTTCACTCCGATATATTATCACTTTCGTTTTATTGGTCACGCTCGCCGCCGGGAGCCGTGGATATATGCTACTCCAACCGTTCCGATCGAAGGTCTGTAAGCTACTAGTTGAGCATGGTTATTTCTCGGGGAGCAACACCTTGGGGCTCTCGAGCCCCCGATAACCCCAGAGAGAGAGAGAGAGAGTGATGAGAGAGTGATGAGAGAGTGTGTGAGAGCAAACAAGTTATGCATGTGATATGAGAGAGCCGCTTTGTTTTGGCCAGGCTTACTCACTTTACCGTTGGAGTGCCATCAATACCATCTCTTTGCCATATTTGCACTTTTCATGGAGACAACAACCACTCTCAGTTATAGAAACCAAAGTGTTTGTTTTTTTAAACAGCTTCTTGAGCCAAAGACTGACTCATCTTGGTCTCATTTGATAGGGAGGTGACCTTATACCTGGTTAATCTTATAATTAATTCCAGTTATGCAATTTAAATGTGCTCTTCAAGCCATTATATAAATGTTGGGTAAGCAACCTAAGAAAGTATAATAAATAATATATTTATAAATAGTGAAATAGTACATTTTGGCAGTCACCCTGTCAAGAAGTTTGATAATTCAGTTTTTGCTTAGTCTTAACTTATCTTGGACTCAACTGATAGGATTATCTTGCTGGATAAACATAAAATGCAAGTGCTAAAATTTAAAAGCGGATGCTTAAATGTGCTTACTATACTATGAATAAACAAATAAAGAAACAAATACAATGCAAGCAGAAATTGGTACGGCTATTGTATCTTAAAACTGAAAAGCAAGGGAAAAATTGTTTAATCATAAAAGATTTGCTTAAAGACAGGCTGGTTCTTGTTGTGATAAGGTTAATAGAATACAAAAATCCAATGATTGTTGTTATTAAAAACCGCAATAATGAGTCGTCATTGAAATCGTAATAGAATTAAAAAGTATTTAATTAAAGTAGTTACTTTGTTTTATGTAATTTATAAAAGTTACAGAAACAGTCTTTACTATTTACAAAACTGTTACCCAAAGTAAATTATTAAAGTAAAATTATTAAGTAAAATACAATCTAGTGTTTTCTAGTCTTTTTTAAGCATATATAGTAATAGTAAACAATTAAACAATAAATGCATACACTCTATGTTATATATACTCTGGGTATATACATATATGCTTAACAGAACCGGGAAAATAATTTATTGCAAGCGAACCGCTTTATCGTGATAAGGAAATATTTATTATTTATTCATTGCTCAAGCGACTCCTTTTATTATACCCTTGCAGAGGGTATTATAAATTTGCCATGATGTTTGCAACGCAGTGAAGGAGTCATC